>DWHO01001993.1:0-14127 GCA_018247575.1 Eurytides lysithous rurik | reverse complement strand
ACGTTACAATAGAAAAGATCAGCGAGAATCAATATAATGAAGCCCAACATGAAGAAAGTAAAAAAGAAAATTATACGTGAATTGAACTTTTTTGACTGATCAAAGTCATCAAATAATTCATTCTAAGTTAATATGTAGTATTTTCGTAACGATTTCTCATATTCTTGACAAAAAATGAAAAGTAAAGTTTTAGTAAAGTTTAAGTTATTTATTAAAGTTGTAATTTATTTTAAATGAAATACAAATTTTATTTTGATCATTCTTTATCACACACACAGTAGGCCTAATGTTACCATAGTCCTTTACAAGTTGTTGCAATTATTATATAAATCTGGTATATTATATAATCGGAGAAAGGTATTATTGATTATTATTGTACCAAGTACAATAGCAAAACTACTACACATTTTAACACAATTGTTGCGACGTGACTTCATTTTTAATTTTAAGCTACTATTAGATGCTAAATTATAATAAGTTATGTTCCAGTAGCCAAAATTTTAAAGGGGAAAATTGTAGTCTCAGAGGATACGCCATAAACGTTTATTTACTGGAAAGTTATTATCTAAATAATATACATGATCTCTGTTGGATCTCCTTAAGCGCAATTTCACCCAATTGGTAACGCTTTCCATAATACAATTGCAGGCTGCTATTTATTGTTTTCTTCTTTTTTTAATTAGTCCATTAAACTTAAAGTTCACGTGCTTGTGAGATAACTGTTAAAATTTGGACTGATCTGAAATACAAATTAATCATATCATATCAAGTTAAATACCTGATTTATATCAAAATGATAATTTTTTTATGTTGTTTTGAAGAGTCCGTTTGTTGTGGAACTACTGCATCGGCAGTTTTTCTACCACCAAAAAGTAGCATTCAAGCGTTACTCTTCTTTGGTTAAAAGGTAATGTTTTAACAGCGTAATTACTGTGCTCTATGCCCACCGTATAGTCCAGGGGGGCCCAACCTGCGGCTCGCGACGTATATGCGGCTCCTTGAATGATTGTGTTACCCGAGTTCCCTTTTCATATTTGTGTTACAGTGTTTTGTTTTTCGTGTTACGTTCCGTATATGTTTCAAAATGTATTTTTAATTACTGACAACAGATATGAATGACTACGTACAACGTTGTAATAAATTCAATTTCCGCAGAATGAAAAGTGAAGAGTGATAGGAAGGAAAAAAAATAATACCTTTTCTGCATACCTTTTTAATACGTATTTAAATGCGGCTGGCGAAAAATTCAAAATTTTCAAAACTGACTCAGGCTGTCAAGGAACTCGGACATCCCTGATATAGACCATCTTATATCTCTGGGTGACGAGTGAATTTTTTAGTCGAACATTTACATATCACATTTTTTTTCAAGTGATGTTAATAGAGGAATAAAATAATGAAAGTTTAGTACTTCAAATAATATACACATAAGGCAACAACAAATACGAAGTCGGTAAGAAGATCCCTCTTTAGTTTTGAAAAAGATTTATTTTTAATAAATCACATACATTCTCTTATTTATTAAATGTTTGGAATGCATCGTTATAAAATCATTAAGCCTATGGACTTTGAAGATGAGGCTTAAAGAACCGTCTGGTAGATCGGGTAATTCAAATGCGGAAAATAGATTAACATTAATAGACATTTTATAAGACTAAAGATCCGATCAGTGATAAAACAGAACGGCGATAGAAACTGTTCATCCATCCGTTAGTTTTACGATGTAAAATATTTCGAGGTATTGTGTAGACGATAAAGGTTCTCAGTGAGGCTTGCGTTCGTACTTTCAACACGGAATCATCTTCAGCCTTCTACCAAGTGGCACGTATAGTGGCAGTAACTGCACTTTAAAGCAATATCGCTTGCACTCTCGAGATTTAGTTTCGTTCCATCGTATTAGCCGATTGGATAGCCGTCAGCCGCACTATAAAATCGGGGGCGTGGAACCTTCCACGTCAGTCCATTGAGCACCCCTTTAAGGTTCTTTATTATCAGTTTCGCTCTTTAAAGAACAACACTCGAGATAAACGGCAAGGGGAGGATTCATTTCCATTCTCATTCGGTGTCCTAAATGTCTTAAGGAGATATGAGAGTTTTTCTGTGATACTCTTAACTAGTATTTTGTTATAAACTAATATTATATTAACTAGTATTATATAAGGCGAGGAAAGTCGCGGATCACTAACGCGACGGTTATTTAATGGTATTTCTTTTTTATTATTGGTATTTCTCGGGATGAGAGGATGAGATTGTCTTTCTTGCACTAAATACGAACTTGCCCGCATGTGTAACATTTACCTTCTGCCATGCAGTTCCATCATTAGTTTTCTAGAAACCCCGAGAGTGGGTTGGCGGTGGAGGACCATTTATTGTACAAATTATTTTACCACATATTTTTAAAAGTAGTTATCAAGGATGAGGTTCTCAATTTTTGTTTTATTTTTCATAATCCATTAAACAATTCTAAAAGTACTAAGGTCTCGTAATGAATACGGTTGGACTCTTTCGAAGTGTGCACCTGGCATCAGATCATCATTCTGCTGCCAAGTGTTACGACGGTTAATATTGTCTTGGTGACGAGAAAAGCGCAGGCCCACACAAAGTATGAAAATTTTTTGTTACTTCAAAACAAATAGCACAGAGCTGCGTAAAAGCCCTGCATTCCTTGTCATTAAGTGCCCGCTTTGTTAGTTTCGTCAAATGATTGCGTTAAAAATTCGTATTTCTTTATAAACATCATCATACAAACATCCTTTACTTATAATTTGTTGAAGATTTACTATGATCATAATTTTTAAGTACACAGACTTATATGAGCAATACAATAATGATAATATTAATTCTTTATAAAATGTATTAACTGACTTCATATAAATCCTACTTAGTTTTAGCACATGTTCACAGTACAAAGTGCAATCAGAATGAAATCTCTGAGGAAACCTTAACCTTCTGAGGAAGCCTTACACCGTATACAAACAAAAATACGCATAATTAGGGAGAACCCAAAAACTACTCGTCAAATATCGTTAAAATTTATATGGGACCACACGACAAGCACCAACTTTCAAATATACTTAATAAGAATCATCAAAATCGGTACACTCGGTAAAAAGTTATGAGTTAACACACATAAAACAAAAAAAAAGTCGAATTGATAACCTCTTCCTTACTTGAAGCCGGTTAACAAACGGTTTGGAGAATTTTTTAACAATATTATTAATTTCTATTTAGGCACTAATCACAATTCTAGTTAAGCACATTATATTCGACAGTAAGAAGAGGGATAAAAATACAGTGACAAGAAAGTTCTGTTATTCCTGTGCATACGGGAGCACAAACTATTAACATTTGAAGGATAATAAACGTTGTACGCAAGAGCACGAAGCTACTATTAGATGGTGAATTATATTGTGCAGGGTCTCCGATGTCAAAGACAGTTCGTGTGATGAATTTCGAAGTCCGAGTTAGCAATATCTCTAAATCTGAGCTTGTGTGATTGCTTTGAGGTAACACTATACGTTTTGTCGTCCAACTATTAGACATGTCTCGAGGAAACATATTGAGAGCTGGACATCGCTGTCTTCTCTAATCGCATACACCGTCTCCGAATCCTAAAAAATATTGTATATCCGATATAATGTTATTTTACACAGTTATGGACTGATTTTTATCATAACTTATCTTTTGGGATAGAGATTCAACTCTATCATAAGGTATCTTTTGGGAAAGAGATTGAAACAAAACTAAAAAAGAATAAATTATTTAAAAATCCTAAATATTTTAATTGGAGTTATATTTATTTCTCAGAAGTTAAAATGACGAGATGAAGAAGTCCGCCAGATAGCAAGCGATTGTGCTTGGTATTGCTCTGCATTTATCTCGTCTCTCAGTGATGTAAGATGTTATATCTTTATGCCAAGAAGTAGCTGACAACATTACTACTTCACAGTAGATTAACTTACAATATATAATTAATTAAAAGAGAAAAGATAATATTTGCTTTTTGCAATACTTTAGGTTTTATTTCGGTTTCATTCGTGCAAAGTCAAATAATGACAATGCCTATTTCTTAGCAAGGATTATTTGTTCAGTTCCATGCATCCTAAGACATGATTGCGATTCATTGCAATGGTGTTTAACTCCATATAGTTGCGTTCACAATGCAATTTATTGTATACATATTAGGAGTAAAGGAAAAATGCTTTCATGAAACACTTTTACAACTGTTCATTCAACGTCGGAGGGTTGCGTGACCGTCCCGTGCCGCTGCGGTTTAGCACCTTGTAAATCGCGACGTAAAATACAATGTTGCCGCTATTATTTCGACGGTGTGCCCGAAATTCCACTTCCACATTCTTATAAGTGTACAGTCTCCTAATTGAAAACAGAAAGTGCACCAATCGTAGTTGGATTTTACGTATGTTATAAAATCACCTTGTACTTTGATTATACTTTATATTTTTAGTAAATATTTGATATGAGAAAGGTTTAGGACATAACTTGAACTAATATAGTGAGATTGAAACTGAGATTGATTTTGTAGTGGTACTATTGCATTGCGGAATATTCTGATGCCAAGTTCTAATGTACCGAGCACTACTGTGCACAGGTTTGAAGGGTAATAATTCGGTCGTACTGAGCATAGTGATGCAAAATCTATCCTATCTATCTTCTATCTATCTATATTATCTCACAGAGTAAACTGAAGTATTAGCTTCAGTGCCGTGGGTCGAAAGTTCGATTTTCACTTGGAACAAGTACTTGTCAGAACTACAGATACTCTTTCGCATTTGGCCGGTCAAAATGACACAAAATACTACTACTTGTCAGTGGCGGTGGCTTGCCCCACTAAGGAGTAAAATTTATAAATCTTAATTAGCACATAATTCCCGCAACGATCAAATTAAAAAAATAAATTATTCGGGATTCGTGCCGGGCTTTTAGCCGCCACACTACTTATTATCCTAAAATGAAACCGCGATTTATTTCAACAAAATCAAATTAATATATCGCTTTCAATCAACCGAGCTTTCTCATCTCGTCACATAATCCCCTCTACGATATTTAAAAACGTAAAGTAAACGTTACATTACCATTTGACAAAAAGCATTATAATTTAGTGGTGTGCATAAAACGTAGCCACCGTTATCCCCCGGCGCTGTTCGACACGCAGTTTAAAAGCCTATGGCCACATTTACAGCCCAGCGTCCGGACGGAGATTGAGGCAGAAGCCCTAACAGTTTTTTTGTGTAGGTGTAAATCTTAAGGCGCATTTACGATGCTCTCGGTTGGCGGCACAAGCGACCGGATATGGCGAATGACGCAGAAAACTTTATCATTTATCTTGATATCCAGCGTTATCATTACGAAATATTATTGAAAGAAATAACCTATAATAATAGAGAATAAATAAGTATATAAACAAAGTTACAATGAATAATATATTTATAATAGTTTTTAACCGACTTCAAAAAGGGAGGAGATTCTCAATTAGACTGTATTTTTTTGTGTTACCTCACTATTTTTTAATGGGTTTTATTAATTTTGATGATTCTTATCATATTGAAAGCTAGTACTTGTCGTGTAGTCCCATATAAGTTTTAGCGTAGTTTTGTTGTAAACGGTATATCGCACGGCTTCCTCAGAAATTTCATTCAGATTGCACTTTGTACGTTTTGCTAACATGTGCTTAAAACTAAGTAGGATTTATGTGCAATTATTTATTACAAAAAAATTGAAACTATTTGACTTATAATTCACGTCAAATGTGATAATTATTTACTAAGGTCTTAAGACCAGGATTTGCACATTGATGTGGCAATAAAACTTGACAACACAAAATAATTATAAAAAATTTAAACACAAAACAATTTATAATAATATATAAAAAAATATAAATCGTCATAAACACACAAACTAGTAATAGTTAGCATGTGTTAAAGTTGCAAGAGTTAAATAAACAGTATGAGCATGCAACAAACAAAGAAATCACGTTCGCTTTTGTATTACATTTGTATTTCAAAAACGGTAACTTTGAAAGCAATATCCATACTCGTTGAATAGAAAAACTATATTTGACTTGAACGTTATAGGGACGTCGCAGTTTATAACGTTCATAAATATGCTTCGTGGGTCAAAGGGCAATGAACATAGTTACCTGAATAACTTAATGAGACTCGGGGGCGGATATTTGACTAAATCCTAAGCAGAGTTGAATTCTTATTCAGTACCTACTCACTTTATACATTACGGTCATTTCATAGTTTTCGTTCGTCGATTGGGCATAAAGTCAATTCTTTAAAGGGTCTGATAATTTTTTAGAAACAATTCACATGTGGTCACTTTCAACTCAACTTTCACTCTGATGGTATTTCAATTTTATCTGCAGTAATAGTTACATTTTCTGTTATTTTTACCTGGGCTAGGAAGCAAGTCAGTATTATAAGACACGGGTGGGTTGGGATGTATAGAAATGGTACCGATCGATTCACTTGCGCCACATCGCACCACGCAGACCGATGCCATAACAGCCATGAACAGTAAAACAACACTTTTAAGGAGATCGTGAAAATTTTAACGTCCGCACGGTCAAGATTTAAGGGCGCGGTCAACTTGTATGGCTCATTTTCGTTAAAGCTGTTTGCGAGCAGAGTATTTATAAATGTATCCACTCGTTTTAAGCGCTCCATCACTGGAAGCAGTCGTGTTCGTTTTATCGATTAAGGTTTATCGTTCATTCTCGGTCTTTTGCACTCCGAGATTTAATAGTGCGCTTTATTATATAATATAGGGATAGATTAATAATGGAGCGATATATAAAAAGGGTGACAATTTTTATATATAGAAATTTATGGACCTTATACAATAATTTCAATGTAATTTTTATGTTTCGAAAATAACAAAAATTAATTTAAGAGAATTTACTATTATTTCAATTTAATGATAATTTTATTTCACAGATTATGATTTCATTAATTATCACTTTGGAAGTTTTGTTTTTTGTTATTTAATGCGTTTTCTGTAGCATACATCCACAACAAATGGAAATAGTCCCTATTTTGATTCTTAAAAATAAATTTGGTAATAAAATAGAACCGAAAATAAATCGGTTTAATGCTTTTTATACGACCAAGCGATACTGTAACACTATCAGAGTTGTGTGTAGTGCTACAAATATACTACTCTGCGTGTTTGAAAAAATTGTTAAATATGGTTTCATGTCTACCATGTTCTATTATATTAGGAGTCTTACTATTCTGTGACGTTATAAAAGGTACTGTTTATTGATATTATTTCTATACTAGTAGGCGAAGATTAAAGTAAATACCCCCTTTTATAGCCTACTGAATGCACGGATGAGGTCGAAATTTCTCTGAGTTAAAGTCTATATTGAGGGCAGAAATAAAGGTTCCTTTTTTAATATTTAATACGGATTTTAAGTGTAACATTTTTGAGCTTTTACATCTAATGAGATACACGGGTAACTTATTGAAAGTGACGCGAGGGAAAAAAATAAATAATGACACATTTGTTTAAAATGACCAACTTTGTAATTTTTTAATATTTATTTTACAGTACATTCTTACGGGGAGCTGAAATTTTGGTAAGTAGCTAGCGGATAGGTAATTGAACAGTGACAGGACTCTAGTGTTTTATCTCTTAAATGAGCGATTTGATTCCCAATCCTTGCTATGAATCAACTGAATAGTTTAAAACTCTGCAATATTCTAATAAAAGCAATCAATGTGTAAAATATACATAAAACTGGCAATGTAACTACATTGTCGGCTATTTTACACATTGTGTATTCAAACTAAGTATTAAGAATAATTTATGTTATAATATGTCGGTTAGTCACTTTTATTAAAATTTTAATTTGGTTATTTTTTTCTCACTTTTCAGTTATTGTCATAACATTTTACACATATATAAAAATAAATTCTTTATAAAATAGTATGTTGTGTGCACATACGTTTTTGCGAACAGTAGGCAATGGCTTGCTTTATAATTATATATTGTGATTCTTGTGTTACTGTTTGCTGTTTTGTGTACCTAAAAGTAATAAAAACTCCTGCAACTTTAGCAAGAGTCCTGTCACTATAAACAAGAGACTTTCTTAGCTATGTTTGGTTTTCATTTTATTAAATATTCTGTTCTTTTTATACAGGAAACAGCCAGCTTCCACAGATTTCAGAAGAACGCCCAGAAATCAGACCAACAATGAAAAGTTAGTAGCAAAGTTAAGTATATATCTTGTGTGTATTGGTTTACATAATGTTTTCACGTCTTTGCGCGAACTACACATTGTTAAAATAAAACAAATTAACGGATTTGAAACTGAGATGTGAATCATCTTGGCCTGCCCCGTGACTTTGGTAAAGAAGTTTTTAAGCAGTTGGGTGAAACAGTTATTAACGAAGTGGTTCACGTAGAGCCCTTGGGGTTCACGGGAGATCCGGCAGGGTGTGATTAGATATTATTTTCACTAATTTTGACGAGTTTTTGTAATATAGTAGAAATGCAGCAGCAGAGGGTTCGCCAAAACCAGTAAAATTTCTGAATCTTTAGTCTACAAGAAAAAAAGGTTTCGGAATCTCTGCTTGAAAATGTCGGGTATTTAAAATGAAATAAAGCACGATAAAGTCCATAAATTTCGTTTCTGCTGTGGGGGACTCTAAGGCTATAACCCCTACAGGCAGGGGTCTCTTCGATGCCCTTGAGGAGGTGGATTGCGAGGAGATCGGCCTGGAGAAGCCAATGCACGTCTCCATCGTCAAAAGCCACGTTCCGGATGTTCTGAACATCGTATTCTGCCATAAGATGCTATGCCCAGAGATCCAGCTAGAGGGTCAGCACGATGTAAACACAGCTCCTCCCGTGGCTGATCGTGCTCAGTCTAGCTGTGGACGCCGGAGGATAAAATACGTGAGGGATCGTGTCGCTGTACCACTTATACAACGGTATATTGTGCACGGCACACTTTTCCATTGGATAGAAGACTGGGATGATCGTCGTCCTGTTGAAATCGGGCGAGGACTTCCATCAAGCTTTTACCGCACGGAGCCAGTTTTTTGAGTACCTGCTGCTACAGAGAATAGTTTCCTGCGTTGAGCTGCGCAGGCAGCGGTTCGGATTCCGTAGCGGCGGGTTCAATCATGACGCAACGAATCCGAGTGCTGCACTATTTTGCAACCCAGTACAATAGGGGTCGCATATGTCTGAGGACCTTATCGATATGGAGAAGGAACCCCGGAGTAAAGTACGAGGGTCTACTGTGTAAATTACCACTTCATCCATCCATCATGCCACCGTCCACTGCACATTCATGCGGCGAGTGTGAGTGAGATCTGCTACATAATTTTCTGGATCAATGACAGACGTCGCTCAACGTCAACAGGTCTCGGGTTTGATTCCTTTTCGGGACAAACATCTGTATAAACTACAGATAATTGTTCCGGATTTGGCTTTGTCCGTGTAAAATTTATCTATGTAAAATGTATTATAATACAAAATATTTCTATCTTACAATAGAGACAATGTTATTTTTAATAATTTTATTATTAAAAATAATTAAAAAGCAGGTTCCAGTCTATATATTTATTACATTTGTTTTACGTAATACATTTTTCTCTTAAAATATTTTATTATACATTTCTATCTAGTCTTTATATTTCTCTTTCGTAAGGAAGATCTTCAGAGGCGCTTCGAACAAGCAGAATAAGGACCCGTTAAAAATACACCTGAGGAGCCAACGACAATTGAGGAACGGGTGAGGTGGTTTAAGATTGTGATGACTTTTATGTTTATAATTTTGATGGATCGAGAACGTACAATTTGCGCTTATATTAAAAAATCTTCCAAATTCATTTACATTTCATTGTTAAGAATTTGCTTGGTTTCACAATAGATTATTTATTGAAAAAGTTGATGGAAAAAAAATTTACGTTGTGTGTACCTGAAAAAAAAAATAACTGGGGTCCACTCCTTTGTCGCCCTAGGCCCTTCTCCTCTCTCTTTTCCTGCGACCGGACCTCTAAATCCGGCCCTGATCCCAGGCACCATCCTCAGTTCCACGAACGCCGTAAAGCGAAACGACGGGAATTCATATTTAAAATAAAACGCAACCAAATCCTTTAACAACGTTCATTGACATTCATTCAGTTTTTTAGGTAACAAACCTACAGGCAACGTTCATCCTTACAATCAGATTATAGTAAAGAAAATTAAACAGATAAAGATATCATATGATACAAATGAGTTACAATCTTGTCCGGTTTTAGTAGAAAAAAGAATGTACTAATGTCATTATACGAAATGTTATTTTAACACCAACCTTGTTTACAGAGGTAATTTACACGATTCGGACGACGAATGGTTTGAAATCGATCCATATAGCGTTAGTATAATTATATGATCCAACATTTTTTTTATCGCCCACCATTGTTGCTTATTTATAAAGTATTATATTTCTTCTTATTAAAGATATACTCACAAATGCAAAAATTGATACCTAAGTTCCCCAATGCGAATATAAGCATCGAAGTCATCGGACGAACAGTAGAGTACAACGATCTAGTTCTACTAAAAGTTACAGAAGATAAAGACGCGAAACGATTTAGAACCTTCGACGAAGCGAAATACGTGAAAGAGGAACACGAAAAGAAGATAATCTTCATCGTCCACGGTCTGAGCATTAAGGGGTTTTTTAAAGTACCAGCTCTATCAAAAATGCCGCATCTCTGTCAACTTCTCTCATACTATTTCGCCCATTTGGATAAGTTTGACATATTCTTGATACCGATGGCGAATCCGGATGGTCTAACTGTAATCGTAAGTATCCAAGACAAATTTTGTTAAATATTAATTGAGATAAGAAAGTAACGGCCCATTCCTTGCAAGTGAAACAATTTATGTTAAAAAACTGTTTCACTGTGTGGTGCAAGTACGTGATCCCAATTAATTTTAATTTTATAAGTTAAAATTTTGACCCCGCAGGACGTGGGGTCTATACAATTCGTGGAAACTAGCATTTCCACGGATTCGGCGATCCGATGAAGCTTTATAAAGTCGCATAGGCTAAAAGCATCAACGTCAGTCCAGATAAGAGAAGAAGACAGTTTCCATTGCATATATTTTCGACCCTTGTCATCACACCTGTATAACAATTGTTGTAACGATGTTTTGGATCAAACGAATTTTGTGTGAAGACCGAACAAATAGCGGTTGGCATGGTAACAAGGTAAGGTCAAAACACTACGGCATCCGTACATGTTGAGTATTACGTCTATCCATCGTCCG
Source organism: Eurytides lysithous rurik (assembly GCA_018247575.1). NCBI lineage: Eukaryota > Metazoa > Arthropoda > Insecta > Lepidoptera > Papilionidae > Eurytides > Eurytides lysithous. The sequence goes on along the minus strand of DWHO01001993.1, from coordinate 2,829 downwards.
ATTCATCTCTTTGTTATCTAATAATAGAAAGATGAGTTTTAAATGTACAGGCCTGAATCGACTACTCTAGTTTTTGAACGTCCGTTGACCACTTTTTTTATAAATGGGACTACTTAGTTTTATTCTTATAAAGATTGTAAGTTAATAAAGTATTGAGTATACCTAAATGAAAATCATATTTTAACACTATCTTTATAATTGACATTTGTTAATTGGAAAACAACAAACTATTTGAAATAAAAATAAATGGATGTTATTTCATTTATTTCTAAAACACTTTTTAGGATTATCTTTTTTTTTTATAATGTTGAAGAGATTTGTTAAAGAAGTTCATTATTTTGTTTCCCGAGAAACATGAGAAAAGTAAATTTCGCTCGTGTACGAATTCGCCAACGTATTTGCAACCGATTTAACGATGTAAACGTTCACGAGCGATGTTTTAAATTTGCATTATAATGTATAAAAAAGACGTTAAGCGGATACTGACCAGGTGAATAAGCTCGCTCAGCTATGAACTATAAGAGCTATGGAAAGGGCGATGCTTGGCATCACTCTGAAAGATCGAACCCTGAATAAGGTGATCCGACAGAAAACGAAAGCAACCGCCATAGCTCAAAAGATTTGCAAGTAGAAGTGGCAGCGTATTGGTTAAATTTGTCGCAGAACTGCTGACCGTTGGGGAAAATGCGTTCTTGTTGTGAGACCACGTCTTGGCAAAGGCTTACTCTGCGTAAGGCACTCTCCAGCCGGGTGGAGCGACGGCATCTAACCAGTGACTGGAATTGTTTGGAAACGAAGCGATAAAGGTCGATCTCAGGAGTGCCAATGGAAAGATTTATATCCCGCAATGGATTTTAAAGAGCCGATGATGACACTAATATTCGTACTTCATATAAAGTTATTACGCAATGCGTGTAAACACGAACCAAAAAAAAAATATGCAAAATTCTATTTCAATATCACAATTTCAACCTTTGATAATTAGCCGCATTAAAGAGTAAACAATAAAATAAAGACAAAGAAAAAAGAAGTATAAACTGTCAACACACCTATAACGGTTACGGAAAATAAACGTACATATTTTTTCCATCGTTACAAAGGAAAATGTCAAGTTAACAGTAAACGGGATTAACAGGATCCAACTTATCAAATGACACGCCGCCGGCAACATCAAAGGCCCACGACACGAACATAAACAAGCTGAAGCGGAGCGTGACGTGAAATATTCTTGATAAGAAAAAAAAATAACGGGTATTATTATTTCTCCAACAAAAACAGTGCTACTTTCACTAGTTTGAATTGAAGAGATTGAAGAATAATATGTTGGTGGTAAACAATAATTTAGGAATGGTAGGACTTGTTTGCAGAGTCTATTTGCAATGCTACTGTATTGCCAATTATTCTACCGCCAAGCAATGAGCAAGAACGGTGGTGCTACTAAGTATATATAATGTCCTCCCGACCGAATCCGGCCACGGCGGCCGATCTACAAGATATCAGTCAAGTGCGCAGGATATATTATAGTGCACAAGTGTTTGCACAGACACGGGTGCACTCACTCTTCCTTTTACTCTCATAGCCCGATGGGACGGATAATCGACATGACCGGAGAGAGATCAGGCGCAAAGGCAGTGAAATTAAACCAACCACTTAATAATGACTTCTCCCAGCCACCACTAGATGGCGTCGATAAGAAGCCGGGACCGACTTTTCACATGCCCATCCGACGCATGAATCATCTTTCTTTTCAGGCAATCGGGTGATCAGCCCGTAATGCCCTAACCAAACTAAGAACAACAAACGTTATTACCCTCCGCGGGATTCGAACCCACGACCTCCGATTTGTAAAGCACGGGCCCGTACCACTAGGCTACGTAGTCAGTTTAGAGTGCTACCAAGTGCTACTAACGTGGTTATGTTCCAGATAAAGCTGGCAATAGTGCCCTTTACACTATTGCCAGTTTTATTACTGAGAATGGCGATATAAAGTCTTAAATATTCGCGTGCTGAGTGCAGTGTTGTGGGCAGTGTCACTCACCATCAGGCGCACATTTTACTAGTCCCGTTATTTCAAGCCCAAAAAAAATTATTAGCGCAGTTGCCTCCTCCTCCTCCCTTTCCCCCTCTATCATCCTCTCTCCCTCTATTAAAATTCACCCCCTTAAAGACTGACAACGCATTCGCAACTTCAGAAATGTTGCAAATGTCCATGGGCGGCGGTAATCGCCTACCATCAGGTGAACCGCTTGCTCGTTTGTCAGCCTACTATATAAAAAAAAGTTGCTAAATCATTCTCACCGGCAAATAATAATATAAAAAAAAATATTTGTCTAAATTTTTAATGATCATTATAAGCTACGTGCATAACACTACAAATGAACCGTAAAGTTTTTGTTTTCTTATCGTTTAGTCCAGTGATTCCCAAAGTGGTCCACGACCCGGAGGTGTGAATAGATCTAATCTTCACATGGTTTGACGAGTTTCGGGAATATGGTAGAAAAGTAGCAACAGGGAACACCAGGAAAAAAAATTAGAAATCTCTTAGTTTGAGGTAGGTTTAGTCTCATCGGCGTACTGAGGCGAAACAGATGGTGTCAATTAATAAAAATACTACAGTAAAAGATATAAAATACTAACATTGATCAAAACTAAAAGAAGCAGTTGAATGTATTATTCCTATGACGTAGAAAACAAGCCAAAGGAAGACGACAGTAAAAACGCTACGAAAAGTTATATAAAAAAAAATTAGTCGGGGTAAAACAATATCAAATTTTGTTTTACTTTTTTTATGGAGTAGGCTGACAAACGAGCTAGCGGCTTACCTGATGG
>DWHO01001992.1:0-14137 GCA_018247575.1 Eurytides lysithous rurik | reverse complement strand
AATCTGAGGCGACCAGAAGGCTAATAAAAAAGGCAAAATTTTTTAAAGTTATACCTACATTTTATTTCTGACTGATAGCGTCATATTATCAGCCCTGTGTCATAATTTTCCATTGAAGACTGCAATAAAAATATCTGCGGTGACGTTCTTCGAGATTTAAAGTGACTCAGTCTGTTTGCTTAAAAATTTGACGCCATAGCTAATAAAGAGTGACGCCCATTTATAGCAGTGCAACGAACCAACGAAATGAAAACATGTTTTAAACTGATTTTTAATATCGTTCTAGTCTCAAAATATAGTTAGGGCTATAAAAATTCTTCATATCAGTTTATCACTATTATTTTATAATCTTATCAGTTTATTATCTCTACTAAATATAGTTAAATAATTAGTTAACTAATAGTTATCCTCAAAACTTAAGGACTACACATTAAAAATAAAAAAAATGCCTACTATTGCCTAATGGTACGTACATAAGTTAACATCGTGTTATAAAAGTCCCGTACATTAAATAAATATAATAAATATGACTGAGTAACGTGTTAACTTCATAGATCGGTTATCATAATAATAGTGTCTATAAGATATGCGGAATTAGATTTGTTAATGAATTGAATGGATTTCAATGGCTCCGTTCGAAATTGGTTTCAGTGTTTGCACAACAAACCAATAAATTAAAGCCACGATATCAAAGTAAAACAGAGGAGTCCCGATGTCGACCGGAGACGTGGCGTCTAGAGATCTAAGCGGGGGAGAAAATAAACAAGTAGCCTCGCCCGGCTCACTACTCCGCCACTATTGCTTTGTTGCAACGCGCACTCCATTGTCCGTCTAATCGCAAAGCAAAAATTTTATCGCTCCGGCGACTAACGGTGTCCTGTCTCTTTCCAAAATACAAATTCTCTGCTTCACTGCACAGTCGTAGGATATCGTTCGCGTTTGATTTATTTCAAACGTCATCGAAGAAATCTAAAAAAAATTGAATGGAAAATGTCATCGAAACTGGAAATGTTCAACGTTCGAAAAAGCCTCCGTCGTTAAGGTCGTTAATGTTTATCTGAGTATTATTACGTCGAAAAAAAACTTGTATACAGATTATTACGAGCACAGAGAAGGAAGAGTTAAAGATTATGTTAAGATGTGTAGTAAGCAAAAATTATAATGTGATACTTATTTTAGATAAACACATAGAATTAGAAAACAAAACAAACACTTAAATCCATAGTCCCACGCCGTAATAGAACTATAATATTTTGAAATCTATTTTCCTTTGTGCTGCACTGATCACACAGGGATAATAAGATTAGATATGCCATCTTATCTCTGTGACTGTTAATTACTCTCGAAACATTCTCCTTCAAACCAAAACACTTTATGCTTACTTCTTGGCGGTTCAATAACTAGCAATGGCTACATACTAACTCGTTAGATCAACTTCGTGGATTTCTTTTTTCTTGTTCCTTTGTAAAAAAATCAAACAGCTTTTAATTATTCTATGTCATCCGTCACGTTTCTAAAAAACCAACAATCATGCTTTTTGTACTTCTGATCATAATTAATATAAGTATAAAACAACAGTAATTCGAATACGCAACCTTTCTTCTTTCTAACGACATGTCGAACGTGTTTCGCCTATACAGCCATATCAGCTTCGATGATTTTGCAACAGCGGCCGTAACACCGTCGCAACGATGGTCACAGTATCGAAGAGAGTTCAAACAAACGCCCGCATGCGGCGCCCCAAAACGTCGTTGATTGAACCCTCAATCATGCAATATAGAGGGGGGCTCATATTTGATTAGACATTAAAACGAACCTTATACGCTCAACCTCACCCACTCGTTCTCCCAGCGATATCTCACACCAAACCGGATTTCGCTGCGTTTTCTCGCCCCGAAGGCATCTCAGTTTAGTTAGTTGACATTAAAATGGCCGTGAACGTCTGACCGCGCATTATGCGAACAGTGGGCCCACGGTACACGAGTTATAAAGGTATTAGACGCCCACATCCATTCTAATTCGCCTAAAACAGGTCGGCCTAAATGTTCATTCGAAAAATCGGAGGAACAAATACCGCCAATCGAATAGAATATTGTACTGAATATTGTGTAAAAGGTTAATAATATTTGAATTACACCAATGAGTATTGTAACACAAGGCAACATTAGCATAATCTACAATTTATATTTAACAAATATATGAATGTTATACCGATACCAAAATACAAGCTCTAAGGCTGAAAATAGTGTGCAATATAAAGGAATAATTATACAAAGTGACGTCGTGCGAACGTGTTCACGATTTTAAAAAGAAACAAAGTCGACTATGATTGCACTGATAATTCGCCATGGTGTTGTCTAGCTCCTTGTTAAATCAACCAGGCGGTGATATCATCACGGTCAACTGCTGCATCCTTGTGTTTTCGTGCGATAATACATTTTCCCGTACAACTTGTACCGATAACTCGATACTTGTACCGTTTAACTAAATATATCGAATGATGATTCGTATACAAATTTATACTTTAGCCAATGACGTCATTATGTATAGGATGTAGGATGCTATCGATATACGTAGTGCGACTTCCAACTCTGTCTGTTATTTTGTCAAATTAAATGTTTCTGTTTTTAATCTCACACCGTAAATTCTCTTCAGTCCGAAAATCCTCAAACTCTCGTAATACAATCATTTATATTAATTATAAAAGCCGAAGTACTACGGTATTCAAACAGCAAATCGACTGAAATAATACTCGCATCACGGACCGTCGAGTTTCTTGTACTCTTAATCAATATTTTAATTAAAGTCCGCAGAATTCGCGTCGTATCAATGCTTTTTTTTAAGTTCCTCCTGCTGCAGCTTAAACTCTTCTGTTTAACATTCGTGCATCGAGTGTTATTTTAATTAACACCATTAGCGATTCGGTTGAAATTTGATTAGCGACCTCTTTCATATGTCTTTCATGTGTCTAATTATTGAGGTTTCAATCTAGCGATGACTATGAATTATTAATAACTTAACGATTCATACTCTTTTTATGGGTGTGTCTTAGCTGTTCTATTAACTTACACCAACATAATGAGCAATATCTGTAAGTTGCCATGCTCTGTCTTAAGTAAATATCCTCCAGCGCGGGAATACTTAAGTTCGTTATGTAACGAGCTCGGGCCGAAATTAGTGGGGCTCCCCACCTTCATTGCTTCTTGGGAAGTATAAATCGTTTTCAACTGCTCCCATGGTGCACGGCGAACCCGCGCATTACCGCAGTATTTTCCTGTTATTCGACAACGTTCCGCCAACGCCAACTGAATTCTTATTTTCCTCGTATAAATCGTTTAAAGCTACAATGGGATGGATGGCCGCGGAATATTCGTTAGGATCGCGTCATTCGATATATGCATCCACAGCTCGTTGTGGAAACAAGAGACTAACTTGAACCGGTAATAAATCGATCGCGGAGGGCCTTTTATATCTCCGTTGTGCGAGCGTTTCGGGGACGCTGAGGCGTTTTGTTGCGGAGCATCTAGAGCGTTCAAAAGCCGGCAGTCATCTCGCATCGCGCGCTTTGTTCGCCACGTTGGAGTTGTTTCGCAGGTTGTGAACTTTGCGGCCGACCGCGCGCCCGATAGATGCCTCCTTTCCGTCTCGTTCGCCTCGAAACACGAAAAGTAACACTTACTGCGACGCACGATTCGGTTCCACATGATTTGTCATCAAAAGTCTCAGGCTATAGACCCATGATCTTTTAAGGCTTTCGTTTTCAATTAGTTCGAATAATAATTAACTTTCTCAATAGGGTAGAGTAACGCAACTGTTTCTAGCGTTGCACGAATAGAGCGACTGCTACTATTTCGTAAGACCGTTACATGGTAGAAGCATTCGTATTTATTTCATTAGCCACTCTCACAAATGTTGGCATGAACGTTGATAAACACCGTTGTGTTCATCAACGTTCATGGCCTATTAATAAAAAAAAGTAATAAAGCGAGCCTTATTTCCTCATGGCCATTGTCCGATAGTATCAAAACGCAATGAATGGCATAAACTCTGTCCCCGAGGCCATCGCTCGCAATTCGCTCTCAAGGCAGTCCGTGAAGTAAACTGACACGCACCGTAGACAGGCAATGATAGACACGGCCGAGACGGCTGGGTCCGTTCGAATAACCGGCCGCGGTCGCGTTACCCGATACGCGAGGCATATTACAACTACCCCGTTAAACTATACTGCGCCAAAACTGTCATAATGAAATGCTCTCAACATTATATGCCGTAATCATTAAGTTTAAACAATGCACTACAATCCGTAAATTATTTTCTTGGTGCGCATATCGTTATCTAATTCATAATAGAATAAAATTCTCCAAAGTTTTTCTGCCAGCATTAATTAAGTCGGTCGCCAACCTGTGGTCGTTCGCATCGCATTGCATACCATCGTCCGCATTAGTTTTAAAAATCACTTAATCTGACCTGGATTGAACGCCAGCCTGCATCGAATAATTGCTGCATAAATTGTTCCCGATTCATAGTGTGCCTGCTGCGGTTTCGTGGTGTTTTTATTTTTTACCCCCGCCTTGTTTTACTTGCAATCAGGTCTTTCACGTGTATATCAAGAGAATGTTCAATGTTATACATTAAAAACAATTTTCCTAATCGACAACTACATATAAGGACGAAGCCAGTTAGGGATATAGAGAGATATCATAATAGCTCTTGACGCGACATCCCGATCCATATGCATCGCTCAGTTATAAATAACAGGGTTTAATAAGATGTCCAACTTTCACATCGCGTGATAAGTGGGGTGTCACGTTCCGTCCGCTCTCCGATTTCGCCACTCGCCGCTCAAATTGCAGCAGCGCGATTGGCGTCGTGCACTCCCTGCACTCAGCCGACTGGCGGTTGTTGCGACACGCCGCAAAACATTACGGCGTCACTTAATTATCGCTCGCTTATAAAGTGACATTTCGAAATTGTATTCCATCGATCGGCGGTGCAGTTACCAACTGATACGAATCTGCACTTACCTCCACGAAAATGTACGTGTTTATACGGAATGCCCGAGCCCCTCGCTCAAACCGTTCTCTCTAAAAACGTCCACTTCTAAATTTAATCTTTCCACAGAGTGCCGAGCGCAGATGAAAAATACTGTCGTGCCGTGTCCATTAAGCAAAGTATATTTTTAGATCGCATTTTGAACTCGCTTTTATATCAGTTTTCTTTTATAATGTATAAACGATTGGTACTATTTAGAGTAAATTACACAGGTATGTGTACTTAAACAGGAAAGTGGTACTGTTACTTTTCACGAACAAAGTCCCTTAAGGACGCTAAAATAGAAACAGAGTCCATCGTCTATTTTCACTTTAGTTAACATTTCTAGAGTCGTCAATAAAAAATACCACGAATGGTTCGCGATGAGCGGGGGCGGCGTGCGGCGCATTCCTACATGCCGCGCATTTCCATCCGATATTGCGCCGCCATTATGCCCTGCTCCTCCGTCTCCCGCCCGCGGACCCCACCCCATCGCCTTTTAATTAAACGGTGAGGCCCGAGAGACACGTCCCCACCAGCTGAAAATCATGAAAATAGCACCAAATCTCCTTTCCATCGCTTACCGCCTTCGACTAAATACAATAAACTGACTCTTGAAACCTTTAACTTCATTCAAAAGAAACATATAGACCGTTCGCATTCGAGAAATTTAATAATTACTCATCCGGCGTTTCTTTCACCATCCGTCAGTTTTCCTCCCCCAGGCTATAGCGCAAGTCTCTTAATGTCTCCCCCGAGAAGTTGACTAAGATTCGAAAAGCTTTATTTGTCCTCTTAGTGCACTAAGTTTCATTCGAATCCAATAGGTCGAACGCTGGAGGAAATAACTTTAAAGCTTCCTTATCTTTACAACCGTACTTATGTACGTACGTAGTAGGTACATATTAATTGAAGGCATTTCAATGGGGGCCTTGGAGGGTAAGACGTTGCGTGTTATATAACAACATTAGCCTCCTTTCTCAACACATCTGTAATAAAATAAAGGCGTCTCGAACAGTGCTCGTAATGGCGGTAGCGAATCTGCGGGGTGTCGGCGGTAATGAGCGTGACTTAATCTGTACTCATTTGCATGCGAAGTACATCAGCCTAGACCTTGACATCTTGCATCACACTGGACTGGATTCACTTCTGGTTGTTCAGTGACGTAGCAAAGCTTCTTACGGCAAGCGAGTCCGAAATAATCACACATCGACATAGCATCTCTCAGATTTACAGTAGTTATTTAGACGAACGAAACGGAAATATAATACGTATATAAAATGTATACAATAAACGAATCTAGACTATGTGCCATGACTTAATTAACGATTGCCCGTTCGACATAAACAATGAATGACATTTAATTAGTAGAGGAAATAGTGACGTCGAAAGTATTCTCAAGACGAGGGTACAAGCTCCAGCAGACCACGTGTTCCATTGAGAGAAAAACGCGTCGCACTAGCACATGTGTCAAAGACGTTCGACACTAAGTCAGTGTACGTTACGAGTAACGCGACCGGCGCCTCGCGTCATTTTGACAGTATGCGTGCGTTCGTGGCATTCGCTTTGTCGTCTACAATCGAGCGGCTGAAGCGTTGACCCCGAGCATGGGGCACCAAAAAGTCGCCGTTGACGTCAGGACAATGGGGCCGCCTGCAAGAGCGCAGACTCTCGGCGCGATGCTATCTCGTGGTGCCCGTGATTCGGGGACATCCTGCGCGATCGCTATCGGCACTCGACTCGACACTGCCGTCTCGGATAACCCGGGTCGACAGGAGGCAATCGCTTCGCAAAAGTGCACTTTCAGCCGGAGGCGAAACGGCGCCGATGAGTAACGCCTGAGCCCCTTCGATGCTTTACATGACAATTGCGCCGTCCCTGGGGCGTACAGCGCAATATTCTTTTGCCATCTCGCAGCACCACCCCCCACTTTTGCGCTAACGAAAAAGAAACGACGTACAATACATTAACTTGATTTATCGTAACACATTCAACAAAATTGTACAGAACTGCGAAGCGATACGGGGTTCTTGTTACTTTCGAATATAAAAATGTAACGTAGGCAACTACCTATCTATCTAGAGTACGTACGTTATTATTGTTCGCTCCGAAACGTATTTGTTGTAGCGAAGTGAAAGTCACGGGAAATGGGCAGGCAACGTCGAAATACACTGACATTTACCTTAGTGAAAGGCGTGAAAGTTAAACCGAGAATAATATATGTAACGCTCCTCAATGGGTGTTTTTAACATAATAAAACTCAGTTCTAGCCTTATAAAGGGTCAATAACTGCGGCTATAGTGGGGGTGGATTTTGGCTCTTCTTTCGCGTCTGTGTTTGCATAATTGAATACTAACGCTCTCTAGTCGCGTCACGCGCGCCTCCACCCAACTTAGCATCCCTAATTGCCCTACGTATTATTTGCCAATTAAAGTAAATTTTCATCGCGGACGTGACGCGCAAACGGTATTATGTCGCAGCTAAGAGATTCCCTGTTTAATAACACCCTTAATGAATGCAAATAGGAACAACAAACATATTTGGGAACGCGATGCGACGTGTTTAACGGTCAGAATTATGATTTCCATAAAAGTCCATGAAAAATTTCCAAGTCCACATTTGACGTTATTATTACACTGAACCGGTATAGTATAGAAAACAGAAGGAATCAATAAATAGAACAATACTTTAGTCTGAAGTCAAATGAATACGTTAAGTACGTAACAATAAAAAAAAACTTTTATGCGTGCTATGTATCCTTTAAAATGGTCTATTCAAAACATTAATTCAATTTAATTTTAAATACAGTATTTTTTTTAAAAATCATTTTTTAACTTATATCCTATACTACGGCACCATTATTTCTTCACCTCGCTCATTATTGAAGGTCAATTACTGTCAATTTTGGATATGATTATGTATCTTTTAAGACATTAAGTACGAAATAACCGTTTATCCGCTACCGATAAAAGCAATATAATTTATTTCTGCAATCCATTTCGCAATATTAACTTTTCCTGGTCATCTTTATTTAACTGGACCGATGGTGTTTGTGGCTCCTGGATGCAATGAGTGGGTTCGATCCAACCAGGACAAGATTATTGTCTTATGAGCAGAAGTATTCGTTCTGTATCTGGGTATTTAAAATATATAAGTACGAATATCAGTCGCCTGGTTACCATAAATAGTACTGGTTTTGTCTAGTTTGGGACCAGGCCTTATGTTAAATGTCTCTTGTTATTTATTATTTATCTTTATGTATTTATTATATTTCGTATAACTAAAATATATCGCAATAAATTCAAATAATCTCATTTATTTCTTTTCAAGTTGTTTATCTTAACAGTGATGACTTTGAAAATCGGCAGTTTCAGAATATAACTGTGACGCTTGTCTTATTGAATGAGAAATTAATGCGGGAATTCGCATAATGGCCGAGACTGGCAGCCGATCGTTTCATTTACATTCGCACTACAGAATTCCGTAGCGTTTCAGCGTCGGTCCGCGTAAAGCGTTAGGAATTCAAGGCCAGTTGTGTCGTGTAGAAATCGAGTTCCTGATCCGTCCGGGAATGGCTCGCCCGCTCCCGGCCGCTCGGCTGGAATGCGTGCAAAATAAACGAGTATAACCAGTTTCCTTGCGCATCGTGCTCTTTGTCCACTTGACGGCAGACGGCCTTTCTCCGTCCCTATCGCACGTTCGGATTTCAATACACCACTCACATCGCCACCAAGCATCCTGGGCCTCGGAAACTTCGTCCAGAGCACAAGTCTTTTGTCCACCGCTATTATGCTGCTATCGATCCGGAGTTGACCGTAGCTGAGAATGCAGTGGCGTCTGTGTCTGATAACGCCTCTTGTGTGGAACGATATTGAATGGAATGACACTTATTATTTTCTCGTACAGTCATTATACCGTGGGTAATGTATATGCCACTTACTCAAGTTTCGGTTCTGCGAGATAATAATGCTCTCCATTTACGCACTAGACGGCGTATGCTGAAAACATGCTAATTCAATTTGCACTTAAAGAGCGCTTGTTGACGCACCGAACGATATGTCATACATAAAACAACAGCCGATGACCGACAACGCCCATAAATCTTGCGATGGGCGACGTGATGCATTGCCTCCGATCAAATCATACGCCGGCATCCCGCCATTACAGCCTAACGTACAACCGATGTCCAATCTCGTGCCATCTCCATAAAATATCTGTTCACTTTGTCGGCTGTAGAGCAACACAGCTCTTGGCACAAGCTCGTCCCTTCCACTTAAGTAACCTACCACTTCCGTAAGACCGAGGCCACCCAAGAAAGTATTTGTAGTCGCTATCGTGTTCCGTGTTAAATTGCAGTTTCCAGTATCATTACTGGGCTATACAGTCTCGTATATTTCATTGGCCTGATTGAAATTGTTTTAAATAATTACAACAAACAGTAGTGTTTGACACTATGTTGTTTGGGATAAGTGGGTCGCTTATCATTAACCGCAGCTTATTCGTCACGACTCTTAATTTACTAAAAAAAAACATTTAGATTTACATTTGTAAGACAACCGTTTGTCAGCTACGAGTGGCGATAATGGTAACATGATAAAACATTCGAAAAGTCTGATTTTTCCCTGAATACATAAATAAAATAGGCGCAAATTCGACGCACTGTAGACCGAAACTGGTCTGTGCGCGGCCGTGTGTGGAACGTCTCTCGATCACCGGCGCCAGTTCACGCCCGACCGGGCTGACTTTCGAGTCGTCTCACCCGGCACAGTCGGGCGACGGATTAACGCTGACTCACACCATCTGTCCCTTTCGCATTTAGTGAACTTTAAGTTGGAAACGGTTCCAGGTCACGTTGGGGCGTCTACAAGCGACTGTATACGAAACTTCGTACACAGCTTCGCGTATCTGTATCAGCTTAAATCTGACGAAGTCGGTTTGAACTTTACGTTCGCTGTTAGATTGAGCGCCCGATTATATCGGTATGCCTCTGCAGTAATGACGTTCATACCAGTCATTTAAGTTACTCCGATTGGATGATTTATAAATTATTGTCTGTTGAATAGTGGAAAATATTTTTGTGTAGTGGAATTGGTTATTTCTAACTCGAATTTTAATTATTAAAAACAGTTTTTTTTAATGTTATTGTAACTCGGATCTAATGGTAATAACTTTTATTTCATTAGAAGCTGGTCGATTATGCTGACCTGAAAAATAAAGGCTTTTTACTTCATTTAAGTTAATTTTACATAAGATAACGATGTAAAATTGAAGCCAATACAAAGATGTCTAAAAATCCTGTCCGAATGAGCATCGACAAGAAGGTCATTTGCTTCATGCTTCCAGCTTCCGAGCTTCAAATATTTGTAGAAATCGCAATGAGGTTGACAATCTTGCATATATCTCAACAGCACATATAAATAAAACTCGTTGACTCGCACTTGGCTCGTTAAGCATGCAATTCTTCCATGGCGTATAGGTGTGAAAGCAATTGCAAGCCGGTAACAAAGGCGTCTCTTTCTCGCGCGTAATACCCAGCTGGGAGTGATAAGGAAAGCTAAATAATGTCAAATTTCACGCCTTTACGATTACAAGGATGGTGAATGTAAGTTGACAACTTGTGTGGATCATTACGCCGACTGGAATTTTTGCGAATTTTTTTCCTCGCTCTTTTCATTGCACACGCACCTCAGACAATTTTTCGAGTAGTAAAAAAGGGGAATAGGCATATAGGATACATACAAAGAAAAACGAAGTTAATTCTATTAGATAAACTCAACGTAATCTATCCCCGAAAGAGTCGATTACCGATATTAAAATTTGGACTCCGTTGAACGACTACCTTCGACGATTTATCTTTTACGATCCTCGCGGAACTGTATAAAACGAATTGCTGTTTCCACTTTTGCCCGCCCTTAGTTTGGAACAATATCATTACGGCGCTAAAGCACTTCCGTACCACGTGATTTCCCGGTTCGCTTTGATCGCGGGGGCGTTCGCGCCAAATCGTTTGGACGCCTATTGAGTTGTGGGACAACTGACGCGGGCTGAGCTTTAATTATTTAACACCCCGACTGCGAACAGTGTATTGACTGTGAGCGAGGTTTTATTCTCGCGTACGGCGCGGCGCGGAGTGTGTGCTGCAACTATAATCGACGTGGCGCGTGCTGCGGCGCCGGGTAGACTTTTTGTCGGGTGGTTCGTTAGTCGGCGCGAGGTGGCGCCGCTACGGCACTCGTGCTCGAGTGCGCTCCTCCAACTCTTTAACTGCCTACATGAAGGACACTCCACAGTGCACTCTCCTATTATAAACTGCTCTTTTAAAGGTTCGCGCCGATTTTAATTATTCACCCGATTTTATTTTCGAGTTCGTTTGTGCGCCGATGGAGATGCCGTGCCCGTTTTTCATTCTAAATTAACTCATCGTAATTGACTGGGTCTATGTTTGGAAATTAAAAATTATGTCGTTTTTCATGTCATCGCATTATTTCTCACACTCAAGTGTGTTTTTTTTTTTCAATATAATTTAGCCTATGCCGCTAGATGTAGAGATTCTCAGGCGGAAATATTCAAAAGCTCTGTGAGGATTAGTGGGCTGATGGCTCGTTGGGGGTATGATTACTCGCGCTCAATAGCTCGACGTCGTGTAGCGTTATGGGGCGAAATTGTTCCCGCGGACAATGTGTGCGCTCATTCCGGAATAGCGGACGGACGGCGGGATTCGGGCGGTAATCCCGTTAGTTCGCAATAGACCGGCCCCGTTCGCCGCTGCACCAGCAAAATCTATTAAGTGCGCCAGCTCGGCGAGCTCCGCGGCGTTCGGAGAATGTCAGCGACGCCATCGCAGCAGCCGATCACCGCACGCAACACAATATCCCGACTAATTGGATAATACACTTATGGCACAATCGCGCTATGAACGCCCCCTAATCTAGTGACGCGACTGCCGATGAGCATATTAATTTGTCGCGGAAATGGGATTAGCGGGGCGGAGGGGAGCGGAGCGGGGGCGTGGTGCGTGATGCGATCACCGGCTTACCGTGTTGATTTAAAGCGCCCGCGCTCTTAAAATTACACCCTGTGTTGTTTTGATAGGCGTTGTCGACGAAATGCATTTCCCACGACAAACAATATCGCGGCGCGCCGTGCAGCAACAGCGTCGCAGCGCACACATCCTTTAGATATATAACAAGAAACATATATGTATTTGCAGAAAGGCTTACCCATGTGCTAAATACGTTGTTTATCACAACACAATGCCTCTTCCACGTTCCGTTACTGAGAGTGACATCATTACTATGCAATTGTAGTCAAAATAGGTTTTTAATTTCAGGAATAAAGTAATCGATGTCTCTATGTCTGAGGACCTGCAATCACATCGTCCCACAAATTATGTCTATGTAAAAAAAAATCAAACCGATCACTGGTTTCGTTGCTACATAAAAAATGACAAATAATAAACATATGTATCTAAATCACTTCGGATGCGTGACGAACCGTGGACTTCTCAGACAGACTTTGAAGTAGATTTAAGTTCACCGGCGAAGTGATCATTCTTGATCTGAAGACGAGCTGTCGCGAGCTGAGTGGACAGCCGACCGTTGTAAGAAGCAATATTTCTTAGTTTGACGGGTGGTCGGCGACACCCTCGCTGCTCAGCCGCCGACTCACTCCCAACTTTCCAGGCGCCTTGGAGTGTTTCGTTTTGTCTAAAGTTTTAAGCTGTGCGCTTTAGGTTCTTTATTGTCTCCGCAAGATCAGTGGATCTATCCGCGTGAAATTCTACTATTCTCGGAGAATCGTTTCGAATAGACTCTCAGCTCCCCGAAGTTGACAGCCATTAAAGTTTCGCAAGGGACGACGTTTCTTATGTATAAGAAACGTCTTTATGTTGCGTCTTAGTAACAAGCGAGCGACCGTTACGTGCGCTATGTGTGAAGGCTACTGGTTTGTTTGATAGCTCCGCCCCGTGGTCCTCACGACGCTCCTCCCTTTGCTTTATAATGCCTTACATTTAAATGACCCATTTCAATGCTATGAATAGGATGAAAAATAAAGCGCCTTTGATTGTTGCTCATCACTCCTTTACAATTGTACACTTAAGGCCGCCTTGCTCCAATACACGGGGCATAACGTCTTTTACAAATCCATGTTAATATCGTTACAGTGCGAACCTTTGAAGATATAAAAAGAAACCGCTTCAACGCAAGTCGGAATTTGGCCGGCGGCAGTGACGAACACCGTCGGATAACTTACCAAACTCACTTTTGACGTATTGTTGTTTTTGTGTAGTTATAAACATCATGCTTGGTAAGTTTTGGGTCGGGGCTGTCCCGTGTATATTTGACGATCGTGAAACTTCTCGATTACACCTCTCGTTGACGTCTGCAGTGCCAACACGTTTGATATAGATAATAACTACAAAAGACTATTCACAGACAAGTTTTCATATGTTCTCTGTATAACCCAACTCGGTAATGTTCGTTATACTACTGACTTTTCAGTACCGAAACGTTCTTATCTCCTCTACTTAGTCGACTAAAGTTTTCGAAGTTCGTCTCAGATAAAACTACCGCCATCCGGCTGTGCCATTTTCGTATAATTAAGCTACTTTTTCAAGTAAATTGGATATAATAGAGGCAAGCGTTGGATACTTGCATAGTAATTGCGGATGCAAATTTGATACTCTCATTTCCCTGTATCGGATGAAGAGAGTAGTATATTGGTGTATGTTGTTGTAACGTTACATACAGCAATTGAATGTTTTCTATAAGATACTAGTATTACATACTGATGTCGTAATGATCGCCTTCTCCCTGCATAATATGTACATCATCATAACATAATATCGGAAAGTCAATTATGCAGTGTCTGCAAATAGCTTGAAACTTTTGTCCGCCTTTCACTTAATTCCGTCTTCATTTTACTCTATAAAAATTAATGCGCTTTCTCCTAGTAATTGATGTTATTTTGTTATTGTATGTTGATAATTTCTTGTGTTTCCTAAATGTATTTTCCATAGTTAATTTTGGATCTGAATCGAAGTAAACGCTAAGTCAAGCAAACGTTACATTTAGATAAACCTGATGATATTATAGTTCAATTATAT
>DWHO01001991.1:0-14140 GCA_018247575.1 Eurytides lysithous rurik | reverse complement strand
GAACTGAGATGTAAAATTGACGATTCATAAGTGCTTGTAAAGGCCTATTTGAAAAAAAATATTTTGATTTGATTTGATTTGATTTATGTATAAATATGAAAGTATTGAACAAAAATGCATAGATTAATTTAAAGAAAACATTAACCTATTCACGTCCTTGGCCACACATGTGGATGTTTAGTTATCATAATGGTACTACTGTAAATAGTAAATAGAAAAAAAATTGATAATGAAATTTAATGTTTACAGAATCCCTCGATAAGAAAAATTAATTTTTTTGGTTCGGCGATTTTGGTTATGGTTATTTTCGATCTACAGTTTAGAGATTTGAGAGATAAAAATAAGTTACTTCTTTTCTCACCATATAAAAATCGTCTCTGAAGAGATTAAAAAAGTTCTATAGTTAAAATGAAAAAAAACATCATTCTCAAATTTCTCATTTAAAGTATTTTTAATATTCTGATTGTGATTAATCCCTTGATAAGCGTACTGTTGTTTTGTAGTGCATATTATTTTAATTTATGTTAACTAATTAATTTTAAAAAAAATTATATCAACTATTTTACTCTGTGTATTAAGTAAACAACTTAAAAAGCTATTTTTTTTAATTCTACTGCGATAAAAAAAGGTTGAGAATCACTGCAATAGGTGACGCCGCAAATAGATTGAATAACTACGGCGTGCCGCAATACTGTATCGGCGACATAATCATCTCAGCGAAGGAAAGTGGTAAAGGAATTTGTCATAAGGCGTCTTATGTATATATATATTTTTTTAATAATACAAAGCCTGTACAATTTATCTTTATTATATTGCAAAAATAATTTAAATCTTTTTTATTATCATTATGCGCATCGATCAGCATATGTGTAACCAATGAACTAATGCGTATAAAAAACATAAAAAACATCTTAGAA
The DNA here is from genome assembly GCA_018247575.1 of Eurytides lysithous rurik. NCBI lineage: Eukaryota > Metazoa > Arthropoda > Insecta > Lepidoptera > Papilionidae > Eurytides > Eurytides lysithous. The sequence continues at coordinate 13,223 of DWHO01001991.1, read as the reverse complement.
CAAACCGAGTAATTATAACTTTATTTCTTATTCACTGTATAAATGAAGTTCAAAATAAAAAAAGCATATACGTTGTTAAATATATGTATAGTAAGAAAATATTTTGGAGAATGATTTTATTTGGTTTTTAATTCATACTATTATATATTAACCAATAGTATATATTAACAAATAATCTTCTGCTATAATAAAATTGTAAAAATCTAAATGTTGTCTGCATGTTCGTTACCTAAAAACTTCAAAAAATACTCTAAAAATTTCTTAAAAAGCAAACAATGTTTTCTTTAATGATCGGTTAAAGATATTCAACGAAGACGACAGAAAGGCGTGTGCTATACTAGTACATTAATAAATTGTAGTCGTTGAAAGATGGCTAACATGTTTTCACTCCTTGTTGTGTTCCTTTGTCTATGGACATTTGCAACAACAGAATAAGCCCTTTTCTTTAAAGACCCTAAGTCGTAACGATCCGGAAGACTTGAGAAAGGCTGAACAAATTGCAACAAAATTCATTTAGTGATCACCCAGTAATAGATCTGCTAGCAGCTAGATAAAAACCTAGATTTGAGAATGGCCGAATAAATTGCAATAAAGCTTTTATTCTAATTTGAGTTCAAAATATTTATTTGACAATTAAATGCACAATAAACCTTTAGCATTATAGTGAATGTACAACGTATTAGTATTATATATATTTTAAATTTTAATATTAAGCTAATATTACTTACTTAGCGGAAAAACAAGTACATTTCTTTATGCTTAGTTCTTGAGATATCGCTATGGTTTTATTATGGCTTAACAGTTATGTTCATCAAGTGTTTTTTATCTGTATTAGGAGGCAAACTAGCAAGCGGCTCACTTAATGGTAAGCGAACGCCGCCGCCCATGGACATCTGCAACAAGGGCAAGTCCCTTGTTGCGTGCGAGCGTTGGCTAAATGCCGGCAACGCAAAATGCGCGTTGCCGGCATTTAGGCAGGCGGGAATATGCTCTCTTTATGAAGACTCCAGGGTCGTATAAGTCCGGAAATACCGCTGGCGACAACCAATTTCACAGGTTAGTAGTGCGCGGGAAGACGTTCCGGGAAAAGCGTACGGTGGTGTATTGCCAGCCATCCAGGTGGTGTGGATGGTATCTGGAGGTTTGTCGCGTTATTCGGAGGCGGAACTCAGCAGCTGGTATTAATCCAGATAATTCCTCAGAGCACTCCCCTTGGTACATACGGTAGAATACGCAGAGAAAAAGAAACGTCTTTCCGCAGAGCCAAAGGATCAAGCTGATCGAAAAGAACTTGGTTTTCGACAATTCGGGCGGCTCTGTTTTGGATGCGGTCAAATGGCAGGAGCTGGTATTGTGGTGCTCTGGGCTGGGACTAAATTTAGTCGGCCCCAATCTGAAACTTTGTCTGAAACTCAACAAAGTTTCGACTTCAGACACAAGTTTGTTCCGGTACTCATCGACGTCTCCTGAGAAATATCACCCTTACTGTCATACGCATAGCAATAAATATTGCTGATGTACGTCATGTCATTGATATCCAGAAGAAACAGCGTAGGGGATAGAACGCAGCCTTGTGGGACACCAGCATTCACAGGTTTGAAGTCGGAGCATGCACGTATCTATGTAGTATTCAACTATTTGTAATTTATTAAAGGTTCATAAGGAATAATATATAAATAAAATATTTCGGCAATTCTTGTTCATCCTGTTAGGCCTTTATAAATTATTATCAATTATATCAATTTAATCGTTTTGTTATTATATTATCGAATTACATCATGTCGAAAGTAGGTTAGTATTGTTAAGTATAATGGATATTAATTTTTATGAAAACAGGGCGACTTTATGCAATATTTGTTTAAGTGTTTATCGACATTATGCGGGTGTTATGTTAATGAGAGAAACATTTTTACGAGGCGAATGTGAATGAGACTTATCGCATGTTAAAAACAGTCCCTGTTACACCTGATTGGAAAAATTGAAATCGAACAATTATATATATGACTAATATTGAGTTTCTTGCCGGCTCCTATCAGCAGAACTACATTCCAAAATGGTAGTGGCTATCTCATAGAATAAAATCAAGACTAAAATGTGCTTGTAAAAGTCTATTTGAATAAACGTATTATCTTATGATCTGATTCATTTTGGTGATTGACGTTTCAATTTTTAACGTCGAAAGAAAGTACCTTAGTAATAGTAGAGGCAAAAGAGCAAGCGGCGCACCTGATGGTAAGCGATCAGCGCTGTCTAAGGAAATTCACAAAATCAAAGGACAAATACGTTGTCGGCGTTTTTTTGGAGGGGGGAGGGGGGGGAGTGGGGAAGTGGGCCGCCGGACACCTCACTCACGGGACAAAACGCGGAAGCAGAATCCACTTCACGGCGATTTTCTACGGGGTCGTAGTACTTACCCGTTTCGAGCCACCTCATTCAGCAACAGCGGGAGTTGCATCGCGACTCAAGCACCGTTTGTCATAATATGGACCACATTACTTATCAGGGAATTTGAAGATCACCCCCTAATGCCTTAATCCTGACTAAGAAACTACTATACGAAGTAAATATTATACAGACTTTGGACCTGCGCCCTTCAGTTTGTAACGCGCCGGTCTGAGCCACTTAGCCACACAGAGACACAGACTTTTCAAGATAAGTCACTTGTTGGTCTTAAGCTTTGAGCAAAGCATTAGGTAATTACATGCGGGTACTGATGTAACTCATGATGATCAAACTCGTAATGACTCAATAAACACAAGCCGAAAATGGAGTGGTATAATTATCACATAATTCGTCGCGTCAAACCCTAAATTACTGAGTTTAATATTTACTATGAAACGAAAAGGAATATCAAATATTCACATTTCAGTAACGTGTTTTCCAATACGTTATTTGCATAGCCAAAATTAAGTAGCTGGTGTTGTACGACAGTAAATATGTATTATATATTTGTATTTTGCCTATTTACAAATTAACCTAATGATTTACTCTAAATAGACCTATTTGGTCTACATATCAATGACACGATGCACATATATTTATATAAATGTGAGACCCGCACTTATGTCTTTTTTTTATTTCCTGTTAGATTATTTATAACAAAATATGTAATAAGAATTTTCTTCTTCTTAAGAGTGAAGAGTATTTAAATCAACATGTTATAGTACAAAATGTGTTAAATTGTAATTGTGTGCTTAAGTCGGCTTTTACGGAAATTGTTAGTTGAGAATAATATATAAGATTAATTTAATTTTTTTTTCCCGCTATAAGTCAACTAAATAAATGTTCCGGATGATAGCTTTAAGTCGACAAGTATCTAGACCACCTTTAAATTTTGATTGTAGAGATCTTCTCTAGTCTTAACATCGGCCAATTAATTGAATTGGAGGCTGAGGCAGCAGCACTAAGGAAGCTGGTATCTCGTACAATTCTCGTAGAAGAAGGTGTGGTAGTACTTCAAACCAGGGCCGATTATTGCCTCGAACAAAACATAATCCTGGTCAGATATGGAGTACTGATGCCATATATGGACTAGTGATGAAATATCATATAGCAAATATTTTGAACGCTCTAGATTTAGTGAAGAGGCAGTGAAATTGAATTGTTCTTTTTTTTTAAGGCTGACTGGGTTTAAAGCAAATCTGCCTAGGATCGAGAATATTGTAATTCACATTTTCAGAGTATAAATTGTGCGCCATTAGTGTAGCCAAATATTTGTTTTTTTAATTTAGTGCTGCGTTTGTTATAAATACAAGCTAATGTTATAATTTGAATGCAAACGAATTTTGCTACATCGTATTTTAAAATTCAATAAAAGTCACTGAAGAAAAAACCTTTGTGATACTAAACATTTATCTTAGCATCATGAAATAGAGTATGCGTTTTATTAGGAAATATTGAATGGTGATTATAAATTTATTTACATTTGACTTACTTGAATGTGCTCAAAATGTTGCGTAGAAGCAGTCGCAACAGGTAATGTATTATTTACGGAAACAAATTACAATTGCTTTGACCGTAATACCTGTCGAAGCGCAAAACCGGTTTTGGATTGTTTGTTTACAAGCTTGCAAGTACAGTGTGAACAAACTTTGTGCGTAATTGAGTTAATATTGGCTAATATCTTTAGTATGTCGGGGTTGATAAAGTATAACAAATATCTAGCAACAAATCCTTTAGTAAAACCTGCGGTCATCATTTATGTCTTCTTTAAGAAAACAGAACAGACTGATAACAAGTTTCTGGGAAAAGAAGTAAGCTCTTTTAAATATTTCTTTAACAACTTTTTGTGTCATCTGGGTACATAAAATAAAATAAGCCTATATATCAAGTAGCTAACAAAGGCCTCGTTTGTACTAAAAAAAAAGCATTTGTGTGGTCAGTTCCTATACTAGGCACTACAGGGCGCGGTATTTTTTTTTATTTGCAACGTCAACAAATTCGTTGCCGGTCTTTAAGATGGGAATTTTCGGAAGGGAAAGCAGGAAAAGGAAGTGGGAGAATGGAAAAAGAAGGTGAGAAGGGGTGCGGGCCACCGGCCACCTTACTCACCGGACGAAACACGGAAGCACAAAAAAACTTCAACTTTACGCCGATTTTCTGTGAGGTCGAGGTACGTATCTCGTCTCATCGTATATACGTAACGTATCGTATACGTATACGGTTCGAGCCGGCCCGTTCAGAAGCAGCGGGAGCTGCTATACGCTCTACTACCGTAAAATATAAAAAATGTCTGAACCACAAACGTATCGCATGACCAAGTAGATTCGACGTGACATCGTGGTGCTTGTTATCAGATGCAAGACTTGCTCGAATCTGCCCTAAAAAAAAAAATTAAGTTCTACCACTACTTCTTCTACCTAAAAACATCGACCATACACCATTCTACGTACATACATCTTTGGTTGACAAACAGAACTGTCTCCAGCAAAACTTTGGACTATTGCAGTCCAATATACTGTAGTTCTTAGAGAACGCAGTAGCACCAGTTCCCCGATATTTTCCACTATATATATTATAAAAAAAACACTTCTTCAATTATATATCATCTCCTTACAAAATAACAAATGTTCTGACATATAGACTGGAGCAGGTTTGTGTTAGCAAACTTGCCTGTTAATGAGTTTTTACTATACGCATTTAAAGCTTTAAACGCACATTTTCCTCTTAGATTGACGTCTTATCGTAACGTGTGGTACTCATATGCATATTCCGTTAGGGAAAGAACCATAGTTTTACTAGATATTACATGTCGGAGCAGGAACATGCGAGCAATATAATATTTTTGTTAAAGGACAATGTTTCGACAGAAATTACTGAATAAAGAGTTCGAGTAATATTACATTTTTGGTAAAGGACAATGCTTCGAAATAAATTACTGATTAGATTCTATTCTATTATATTGAAGTTTTTGCTTTTAGCCTATGCGGCTCTATAAAGCTTCATCGGGCACCGCACCCGTGGGAATGCTCGTTCCCATGAGATGGAAAGACCCTAATGCTGCAGGGTCACGCATGTGTCTGATTAGAGTGGTCCTTTCTAGTGACCGCCTGGGATTGCCAGTCATTTTACTGCTAACCAGAAATGTGGAAGCACTACTGTGTTCCAGTTTGTAGGGAAATCTAGCTGGCGTAATTACGAGGCTAGAGATGTATGTAAAATACCTGGACCACGTGGTTCTGTATGTTGTGTGTTGTTTTGTGGGGAGACGTGTCACTAGCCCTCTGGTGTACGATATGCCAGTTTTCTGACTTTATCTCCTCAAAGTTGTCCATCTTTTGACAGTTTGACCGGCATGTTGGTGTTGTTGATGTTCCTGACTTCAAAGCCAAAGGTCGTGGGTTCGATTCCCACCCAGGATAAAATATCTGTGCGATGAGCATAGGCATTTGTTCTGTGTCTGGGTGTCAATTATCTATATAAGTATATATTTAGAAAATATATATAAGTAGGTATATCAGTTGTCTGATTACCATAGTGCAGGTTCTGCCTAGTTTGGGATCAGATGGCAATGTCTGAGATGTCCCATGATATTATTATTTATGGGCTGCCATCGCATCGCTGTAATATGAAGTTCGAATCTTTTAAATTACTTTGAAGCGGGTACTGTTATACACAGTATCGCTTGCCATCTGGCGCCCGACAAACGTTCCGCCAATTTTAACTGCATAAAAGTTGTTTTGTCTTTCACCATTTTAAAATTTTGTTTTAAGATAACATACGTCATAATTGCTGAATAAATATACACATATCATATCATAACACCTCAATCAGAGAACATTAAATTGAAAGCAATTCAATCATCCGGCCTGACCTCATTGTAAAATGTTGTTAATTACGATGCAAGGTTCGACTGACCGACATATTGCAATAACAGTATGTTATCGCATAAAATAATCTCCCTAAGCGCAACTGTAACAGTGGTTTATTTTCATATTTAGTTCTAATATAAAAAACACATTAATAAAATAATATCTTTTAAAAATGAATTTCATTGGACAATGATTCAGGTAAAAACCTCTTATTTTTGTAAGATAATATGGTACTGGGTAAACGTTCTACCTGACGGTAAGGTTACTACCGATGGAAACTCATGTTTCCAGAGATGGTACAGGCGTGATGTCCATAGCAACAAGAGTGAGCTTTCAGCTAACAAAACGCAAAAGTATAAATATTTTTAATTTACGTAGATATATTTCCATTAGTTTTAGGCCTTTTTTGCAGCCTCAAGTAGTATCGCAGCATTGGGAGTTACGTTCCCGTATGTAGGGCTTTGTTTTTGTACACTAGAGCCAAGCGGTATGCTATTTTTCACCTCAGGGTGATAAGTACACAGGTAAGCAAATTTGAGCTCAAATCCATCTTAGACTTTAAGAGCTCAGCTCTTGTCAATGGAACTCTTTCCACTTGTCCCTATCTTCTGCCATCCTCTTCAACTTTAGTTGATCAACATAAGCTTTCCTTGTCCTTCCTCTAAGCTGAACTCAGGTCCAGTAATTTTTAATTACTATGTGGTATGTCGCTATCATAGCAAGCCGCTTACCATCAGAATGAATTCACTATTATTCTGTGAGATGAGCATGTCGTATTTACAACAAAAAATAATAGTGACAAAAGGAAAAAATTATATTAATTTCTTGTCTTCACGATAATATATTTTGACACCGCCATAGAGCGTTAGTTAAGCCCGTCTAAAAGTTTTAGGAGTGTACAAGCTCCAATGCGAACATAGCTTTTATATAGGCCAATCTAAAATACCTATGATGAAAAGAGTTAAAGAGCATGTAGCATGTTGTAAAGGTTGAAGAAGTCTGCGGTGTGTGAACATGATGAACCAATCCAACCATTATATTACATTTGACAAACCTCAAATCCCCGCGACAGAACATCGTATGCCCTTTAATGATTCGTAAGGCTGTTCTGTTCGAAAGGCCAGGAATTAAAAACTAATTAATACGCTTAAATGCGTAAACTTGTTTTATTTAAAAAAAGAAGAAGAAAAAACTTGTTTTGTGCTAAGCAAAACAATTCAATTATACACAAATTTTAATAATGCTCTGAATTGTCTTCAAACGATGCACATTCTAATTATATCATTTCGCGACGACGAAAATATTTTAATAGCGACTGGGTATTCTAAATTCCAGTTTAGCATGAAAATGCATGCTTGTTTTTCATCTGACTGTTACTGTGATATGTGGAATGCATTATGGCATGTTTATAATCTTAATAAGAGCATTTTAGATAAGAAAATAATAACTTCTGTATCTATAATTCTTTCTCTACAAAATCCCGCATACGACAACATTATTCCGATGAAGCCTTATACAGTCAAAATGTTCACACACAGAAGTTATCCGAACAATTTTAAATAATGATTCATTTTGTGGTATTGACGTCTATTTAAATGTACGAATCTATATAGTCGGCTAGGAATCCCCACAGCAACATTTCTACCTCCAACGGAAAATGTAGATTTTATTAAACTTGAACCGTTTTCATAGATTTTGTAAGTGAAATACACCGGCCTTCATACACCGAACAAATAAAAAATCGCATATATGAAATTCAGAAAGATATATTTAGCTGTACATATTACTGTAGTTACAATAACGTAATTATATCTCTGTAAAACCCAACTTACGAGAGACTTTGGTTCGTGCTGAAGAAATATTCGCAAATAGCTTTACCGACAGTTGTGGTTCGCATTATCGTTTGTCATGTATAGCATAAAGGATATGTCAAATAGATTTCATAGACATGTTTCATAAAGTTTGTATTTAGTGTCAAGGCCAATTTTGAGATTCGTACAAAAAGTTTCGTTATTTTTCGGCGGCGAGACAAAACGTGTCCCGTGATGTTGAAAACAATATGTTAAACGTTTCGAGTCCGCACCCATAGTGAAAAAAAATGAAGTAATCATGATTGATTTGTCACCATATTTTATTCTTAATTCGGTTATCCTCGACATTTTGCAGGGGAAATATGGGCCATATTTCCCCTGCACAATGTTCCCAAATTGATATTCGGAGAAGAAAATAAAACAACCGGCATCAGTCATCATTATCGTTTAATGAATCATTTTATTTACAAAACTCTCGGTGGACATAACAATTAGCATACGTGGTGCAAGCGTAGCGCGCATCCCGCAGTCTAAGACCGAATGACCCTTTGCAAATGGCTCAAAGAAAGTTTGACACTATGAAGCCTAGCTCTTTTGATGACATTTGATACACTCTTTTAAACATATAAATCTTAAAAAAATAAATAAAAATGTTAGTAAAGTATTTTAAGGTTACTTTAATGACCAGTAACAGTTTTTTTAATCGTCGTATAAATTTACATAAATGCGTCCAATTAGTCATTTTTTTATTTGTTAACTATATATGTCAAAATTTTCAAGGCTTTTCACAAACATTACACGATACAATTGTTAATCCAAGTACCTACAAAAATTGTCAATTTAATTTTTACAAAAAAAAAATGGAATTACAGTCCGAGTTTCTTTCGCCTGTTCTTTTTAGGACCGAGTATTTTTTTCCGTACAAGTAATAGAATTATTAGGCATTAAAAAGTGATTGGAAACCAATCCAATTTTGAATAAAAAATTTTGACTGACAACGCACAAACAGTTCGTTAATTTTGTCGATAAACTCTTCGATCTGTCGATTTTATATAACTGAACTGTTATAAACACAACAATATTAAGGTGGACGTTACGGAAATTAATTACAAGTTGACGCAATGATTAATTACTGTCGGCGCATAAAATTTAATTGACTTGTTTTCGTTGAGTTCTATATATATAAATTCTATATAATCATTAATTGTGAAAACTGTTTGTTTGGGTGATGAACCTACTGCCACGTTAATTATTACCTAACATTGCGTTTCTTTTCTTAAACGCTTTCCCTTACTTTGTTAATAATTGCGGCTGTTGTGATTAAAATTAATAATAAAGCGTCCGCAAATACGCATCATAAAAATAAATTAACGTATTCTCTCATCATACGTATATATAAAAGCTTTATTTGTGTTATGATAATACACAATAAATCGATCGATCGTAATAATAAATTATAATTAATAACAAATCGATAGTAATAATGAATTATAATGAAATCGAAGAAAAAAAAGATCGAGAGAAAAAATATATTAGTAAAGAAAAAAGAACGGAAAAGCTGACGCAAATTGCATAGTAATTATAGATATATATATTTTATCTTTCATTATTATCTTTTGTCTACAACAGGCTTTATTAAGCAATTATGTAGTAAAAATACATTGATATCAACTTTTGTCGGTCAGTTAATTACCTTCAAACTAAAAATATCAATGTCATCAGATGAATGAAGAATAAGAGGAGATAATTATTTTGTAGTGTTTTGTTCAATATTTAATGTAATGTTATTAAATAATTAATCTTATATAAACAGTCAATTGTGTTTTATGTGTCATATAAATAGTTAAACAATAGAGGAGCTTTGCGATGAGGTCAATATAAATATGTGTTTTCTTCAAAGATATTGGACGCGTTACAATCATTAATAGGACCATTCTTTGAAAATATGCAATTGTATGCGAGAGTTTGAAGAAAAATAACAATAAACAAAATTTGTTTATTGCCTGTGGTCTCGCTGGTGGGAACTGGTGGGGCGCGGGGCTGCTAATTCCTTGTAAATTAAATCATTTTATTTAGATGTGGGCATCATGACATGTCATAGCATGGTACTGATGATGAAAAAATTATCAATCTGTAAACAACGTTCATATAAAACGTTGTAATGGCATATAATGTGAAGGGTTAGTTTTAAAATATTGCAATAAATTTATGCAAAAAAAATAAAGATGGATTTGCACGTATTTTTTCTTTGCCTCCAGAGTTGGAAGGTTGGTACATGTAAGTTAATGATGTTTGGAATCTTGGACTATATTTTTTTAAAAGAAACATCTTAAAATTACACAAATAAACAGCGGTAACATATATATCTCCCAAAAAACAGATACATTGATAATATTTTATATAAAACCTTCTAAGGCATCGAATAATTGCTCGGACGCCGAAATCGTATATTTTCAAAGAATCAGCCAAGAATAGAGTGCAATTATTTATAAGAAATATTACACAATCAAGTGCCGCCATTATTAAAAAAGTACGATAACACGACTGTCATTTGAACCATTTGCAAAGGACTGACAAATAAATAGAAATGCTTTTGGCCAATACTGAAGAAAACAATGTATCGGTTATAAGGGCAGCCAAATAATATCGCGAGCACCAAGCGAGCGGAAAAAAAATAACTTGCATTCCGTGCAAATTGTAAGCGAAAAAAAAACTTTAATACTTTCTCGAGTCTTCTACAGACGCGATATTTTTTCGCCTTATACGATACACGCTCGCGTACGATCAGTAGAAAAATCCGTCCGGATCCAATTCATTTGTTAGTTAACAGTTTTTTTTATTTCCATTTCACTCTTAAAACATAATAACACTTTTGGTTTTTTTTTTTCATTTCACATAAAGCTATAACAACAGTTAACGTTAATCCATAACTTTCTGAATATTTTAAATACAATTCTCTTTTTACACAATCATTCGTACGAGGCGTGGATAATTTGACAATTTAATTTTAAAAAATTTTAACAAATTAACAAGTTCCGTTATGTCATTATTAAAATTCTAATTTCAAAAATGTAACTCACAATTATTAAATGTTATCAAGTAAAAAAAAAATACCTATGGTCAACAATTAAAACTGTTATATTAATACTAATACACTTTAATATCGTGACTATTAAAAACATCAATTTCATATTTTAAAAATGTGAAAAACAATAGCGTGAATTCAATTTTTACAGCGTCATCTAGTTCAAAAAAAGATAAACAATCCAAAATTTAAAGAATAACGAATACAAGCACCGATGTGAAAAAGTATGCAAGAGTGGATATGTGAAATTATCACCGCGTCGTACGAACATCGGTATACACTTAAATTTACCAACGTAATACATACCATAACAATTCATCATTCAATATAAATTCATAAAGTACAAGGGCTGTTATAAAAGAAATATCTGTTCACATTTAGTTATGAATACATAGCATTTTTATCACATAATACGTTTCTCTATTTCTAATCCCTAACATTTCATTCTCACCTATCTATAACGTCACGCTTAAAGTTAAATTATGCGAATATCTATCGACACAAAAATATCTATGACCCAAAAAAATATATCATCTCCACGAATATGTACAACGTTATAATCTGGCAAGTAACGACTCTGTCACATGTCGCCGACTAACATTGGATAGTTTATTTGGTAATGGCGTACGTGAGAATTGACTGCGTTCCGATCGACTCACTTGTATGTGCCGTTTGAACATTCATTACAAACTTTAAACATCTAGTTCATAATAAGAGGACAGGCAATAGATGCCGTATTTTAAAATTCTTGTAAAAGCGGACGTTAAGAGCACGCCTTGTCCTTGTCCAAGCTTCAGCCGTTTTATATTGTTTTTTTTTTTTACTTTAATAACTTTTTTTTTTTCGGAATAAATAAATGACAGCAATTCTTTTTATAGAATTGAAATATCTACGCGTCTTATAATGTTATAAAAAATCATAATAAATAAACAATTAAAAATTCCGAGGATATAGTTTTTGATACAACAAACGGGTAAAAAACAACCAAGTTTAATTGGAATATAGCAATCATTATATGCTTTTCAACTTGCAACATTTTCATAACACATTACATTGTATAATCAATCATTTTTTATTATTGTAACAAGTTCTAAACATAGCATTTTTTTTAATTCTGTTGATTAATTTTAAGAGTAACATTAAGACGGTGTGTTATCCAAAATCTCGCATAGAGAAATTATCTCAGTTGATGTAACTGAGATGTGTGAATGTATCGCAAAAAACTGAATGACTTTTATAGATAATTACATCTATTACATTTTTATGATACACATATTTCGCTACAAAGGGCTAAAAAAACAATAGCATTCGAAATCGAGTATACAGAATTCATTACGGCTATCAATAATACATTGCTTGTGTATATACAAATAAAATGTGCACATCGATTAGTCACTATTTACATTTAACCAATACAACTGAATAGTTTCTTTTTTTTATTAAAAACATTACAGTCAATGAAATATCAAGGTCAATAAATTTAATAAATAACTTATTGAAAGACAATGATTGCTTTTCTCATATTCTTATGTGCAATTGAAGAGTACTTACAATGAAACACTAGGCCATAAAACATTTTATTTGCCCCTTTTCATTGTATAATATTGCCGAACTAATTTAAAACCTAGTGGGCGTTTTTATAATTATTTTAATAAAAGACAATGTTGCTTTGGTATTTGTGAACATTTCGTAGTTTCGAGTATTCGTCGATAGAATATTAGTCGGGCATCGCGTTATAACAGTAGCATAATTATGGCACACAATAGTTTTCTAGTTCTATGTGAAAATGTGAAATCTTCAAGAATATTTTTTTTATTTTTATCGACTCTACATATTTTGTAACGTGACGAAAAGGGGTTGATATTTATATATATGTTTAAGAGCCTTTTATTTATGTTCAATACTGATTTTTAAAATAAACCACGATTAGGCTCATAAGCTATAAGTCTTAAATAATAAAAAAAATCAATACAATAGTATAATTACAATCAATTTAACACACACACACTCTTCTCC
>DWHO01001990.1:0-14143 GCA_018247575.1 Eurytides lysithous rurik | reverse complement strand
GGTGGGGGCGGTGAGAACCGCCCCGGAACGCGGGTGTACCTGGTGTACGCGGTGAGGTTTCTCCTAGCCCTAAGGCGGGGACGATCTAGAGTGTTATTTATGGTGTCACTAGCTGTGTGTGTAGTGTTTATTGTCTGGACCCCAGAAGGTGGGTCCGAACGGCCGTCGCCCCCTTCCTTTTCGTCCGGATCGATAAGGACGTTGGTCCATGCATGGTATATTTAACCGACTGTACAGTGTTTGAAATCCTGGGAGTTTGAAATAAAAATCAAAGTCATTCGTCAGAATTCGTTAATAAAATACTCTATCTGTGTTCTTCTATTCATCCACTCGAGTTAAAAATCATTTTTTTTTAATTGGAGTACACTTGATGATGATGTTAATACAGTTTTACAAATATTAATTCATTAATCAAATTTAATTATTAATTTTACTTTTTTATGGGAGGAAAACCATGTCATTGACCTAGGTAGGAATTGACTTTCAATTACATTCTTTAATATTACTTATTACATATGTTATACATTTTATGGGTTGAAATACCTCAGAATAATTTTTACTCAGCAGTCAATATATAAAATTGTAATGTTGATGAGTAATATCTGCTTTACATCAAAAATATTTTTACAGACCACCAACCGACATTAACGCGTAATGGCCATTTCCTAAAAGCTTTTCCCTCTGCTGATTTAAAGATAATTCCCCCCATTATTTCACGACGTTTCATTTATTTTACAACTTAAAAGAGAAGAATAAAGCACCCGTACTTTAGCGGAATCAAAAATTATGATAAGATTTTTATTAAAATTACACGGGACACTCGATAATTATTTTTACCAAATCGCCTTATTATAACAAAAATGCACTAATGTATGTTCTTTATGATGGAGGAGAATGATCGATTTCATAAATTAATTGCGACATTTTAGACGGATTTTGTTTCGTTAGTCGCAGTCATGTTGCATAACACCATCATCATCAGCCAAATGACGTCCGCTGCTGGACATAGGCCTTCCCCAAGAATTTCCACTTCCATTTCCAAGGTGGACCGACGATCTGGTGAAGATCGCCGGAAGCCGATGGATGCCTAGAGCACAAAACCGCCAGCCGTGGAAATCCTTGGGGAAGGCCTATGCACAACAAACATCTTTAAATACTGTCTGTTGAGGGTCGCGATTTTTTTTTAAATTGATAGTCACTTAAACGATTAATTGGCAGGTAATACTTGTCAATATAAGTGTAATGCTTATAAATAATTTTAATACATTAGTGATACAGTGATGTTATTCTGCAATGTTTGATATATGATGCGATGAATGATATTTAAGAAACAACACTACGCTAACATCATCCTTACCTCATATCGTATGTCATCTTTTATTATGATCTTAGCAATTTTCTGCTATACGTAAGGTATTGATAGCCCATGATAGGTGTATCGTTGGAACATTTTTATAAGGAGAATGTAACAAAAGTATAATTACGTAAAACAAAATAGAATATAATAATATAGAATATATAATAAAATACAATATATACACATACATAAATATTTCATAAATAAATTATTATAATATTCATAAATAATTGTTAATGCTGATAATAATATCCATCACATAACATAAATAGTTTTTATTAAAATATCACCGCGAAAGGAAAATTGGTTAACGCTTTATAGTTTATTACAATGCATTATTACGTTAATTAGGTATAATAACGTACAATTACATTAACCGCACAGCGGAATAAAGAAATATCATTAATACAAAGGAATTTAAAAAAAATCACAGTATGAAAACCGAAGTTTTTCGGACTTCTTAAATGTACTTACGGCAGAATAAATTGAATGTTTATCGATAATCAGTTCTAGACAAAGAAAGAAATTCGACAATAGTTCATTCATTTACCAGTAGTTATTTTTAGTGTTTACGCAAACACTGAAACAACATTTTTTTAATTCCGCACGCTTATTTTCAGTGTTCATTCAATACTTTGCGGTGTTGATGGTCACCGAAATCGAATGATGAAATCGAAAATTTGAAGTCGATAACATACATATGTAAATTTGTTTTGTTCAGTTATTTAATTACATATTTTGTTTGATTTAATTGTTTTTTATACCGAGCGTATTGTCTCGTGCCTGTACTCTCGAGGTGGTTAATGTAGGAAATGGAATGCTTTTTTAGTTTTCATTTTTAAACCGCTCACCTCGCGCAAGTTTTATTGTTGTCTGAGTGTATGCATTGCGAATAGGTCTTGTGACGTTCACTTGCAGCCTTCCACGACGCGATCTCCGACATCGTCGCTGTGCAGCTGACCTCGCCGAGACATTTGCGGACCTTGGACTTTGTGAAGGTCGAAATAGGACCGGAGGCAGACCTGAACCATCTGTTATGGCTCGCGCTGGAGAAACTGCCACTGGTGGCGTACGCGTACGTCCTCGACAGATGGCGCTGGGACGTCTTCGCGAACAGCAGCCTGGTGGATTGGAATCGGCACTGGTGGGAATTGAGGTTTGTGAAAGCAAAAAAAAAAGTAAAATAAAAGAAGTTGAGTACATGAGTACATGATATTATAAATCTGAAAGTGTTTTTGTTGCTTTGTCATTTTTTGCACAATCTGTGTAAAGAATAGATTTTTGTTTTTGGTCATGTAGATTGATGTGCCGACACGTTTCAACTAGGAAAACTAAGAAAAAAACAATGACAAAGCTTAATGATGAGATTAAACATGCACAGTTTTTTAAAGGGAATGGCATCGAGGATTTACCGCCTACGGACAACCACAGAACCCTTATAGGGGCTAGGTAAAGGTTGTGTTATTTATCACATTCAGTCGTAAATGTTAGATACGAAGTCAATTAAAATGATAAAAGTCGAGACAGTTTTTTATATATTTCTTTTATATAAAGTCCGGTTTATGTTCTGCAAAGTGTATTTGTTTATGCACAAAGACAACACAGTTTAGTATTTGTTACATAGTAAAGTTTCAATTCAAGTCCAAATGAATAATTAGTTGTATAAAAATGTTTCGCTCAAGGTAACAAGTCTAACTTACAAGTTTTTGAAATAAATCTATTTATCAAATAATCTTGCATAACTTACTTGTGTTTTAAAAATCAATGCTAAATCACAGATTAAATCTGTTAGTTTTGCTATTTGTTTTGTTGAATTATCCTGTTCAGATAACTTATTTTAATATAATATCTTGTGTTAAAATTTATATGTGAAAAAAGCCCTTGTAGGCTTTTTATATATATAAATTTCACACGGACTTACAACCATATCTGGAACAATCATAACAACTATAAAAATAACAGTAGTTCATACAAATATTTGTCCCGGATGGGAATCGAACCCACGACCTGCGACGCCGAAGCCGATAGCTTAGCAACTGCGCCAAACGGGTCATTATTTAATTTGTAATGAGCTCATTCAGAGTTATCAATCGATTTTTGAAGCATTATCACAGATTTAAGACAAGCTGAAAGGTGTATTACTGTATTACATTAAGTCGTAAATGTTAGATACGACGTCAATTAAAATGATAAAAATCGAGACAGTCCATGTACTTACTTTTACTTTGATTCGGTTTTTTGTGGCAGTATTATCTTCCCCGACAAGTTTTGCTTGTGGAGTAGGAGTTATGAAAGGAGTTTTTGATATAAAACTGTCGATCGTCTTATAGAATACCGAAAAAAAGTGTAATGTTGCCTTTTTCGCGTGCATGCGTGCCCAGCTCTTAAGCAACTGCTGTCATCTGTATTCAACATTACTAAATATCTTTTCATTTGCACTATACATATGCATAATCAACGCGATTAAACGACAAAGTTGCCGTTCATAATTAAATTGGTCGCGACGACATGATGATGTCGCGCATTTTGACTGGCCCGTTGGTGTAGTGGTTAGTGCTCCTGACTGCAAAACCAAAGGTCGTGGGTTCGATTCCGACCCAATATAGTTGTGCAATGAGCATAGATACTTGTTCTGTGTCTGGGTGTTAATTATCTATATAAGTATATATTAAAAAAATACATAAGTATGTGTATCAGCTGTCTGATTACCATAGTACATGATATTATGTCCCATGATATTATATTATATTATTTTAAGCATTTATCTGCTTATTGATAAAATCAGCTTCTGTTCAGTTGATAAGATGATTTGTAATTTATTGAACACGATACGTTTTGTATAATTTATGTTTCCATAAAGCATGTTACGTTCGATTTTCAATGCCTTGGGGATATACCGGGTATTACAAAGAAGGTATTGGTATATAATGGACCGAATACTGTACCTGATATACATAGATCCACTGTCTAATTTTTAGATATAAATAATTAAAAAAAATATATTTCAAATATTAAAGTTTTCAATTCCACACTGAAACCTTTGTATCACAAGATTGTAAGTAAAGTAAGACAAGTATTTTAGAAAAGAAATTTGAAAACTTACTTTAGCATAGTGCATTTATGGCACTAGCGTTATGTGGAGATATTTTTAATAATTTACATAGTATATATATATATATACCTTTCGGCTTGATATATCCTTTTTTTAACATTCTGTATATAGTTATTGATTAATTGTTAAACCATGCTGAAAAAAAATTATGGATGAATTATTGCAGAATCAAAGACACCATCTCTATAATTGCAAAAACGTCTGTTGCTAGCGCCAATTCGTTTGAAATAGTTTTAGCATGTTGCAAATGTCTAATGGCAGCGACATAAAATTTCAGGTAGCTAATAAAAAATAACATCAACATAATTTTCACGTAAACAATTGTGAAAGAGTGTGAAACTTACAAAGTATTGTATATAAACAGTTGTTCTTTCTTCAACTTTTGGCTTCTTTTTTGGAACCATTCACTGGTATGATATTTGGCATCGGTATTGTATAAAAGACGAACACAAAAATAAGAAGCCAGGTGCCAAAGCCTATTTAGTAAACTTATAACGAACTCACACTACGCTGCATCTTAGCTCTCTTACTTAAGAACACTGCGAACCATGTTGTGGGTCCGGGTATCGGATATTTGTGTATGTGACAACTATTTAGAATCTGTAAGAACTGCTTATTAGTATATAACAATCAAGTCAGTGTGTTTTGCCTGAATTTATGTTTGTAAAATAAATTGGATGGTATGTAATTTATTCGCGTAAAAGGCCTTTCTTGCAAGGGCTCGAGGCGTTTGTTTTATAATATAACATAAAAAATCATACCCCAGAAAATTGGTCTCTAAAATTAACAAATATAGGTACTGTGATCCATACAAATCAGTATTAAGTAACTAATAGAGTACTGTCGTTAAATGGAAAATTGTTTAACCTGCGCTATTTGTAAACGATACGGTTATAATTTTTAAAAAATATTGTCGTTCTCTTCAAAAACGATGTAGGCTAGAAATCCTTTAAAATAACAAAAAAGAAACTTAACGGTATTTAAAGAAAAATATTGAAGCAATAACCCATAGTGAATCATTAACTAATAACAGTACGGTTAATATATTTGACTAGGCATTTAGTAAACTAGCAGCGTCTATTCTGTTAGATTTATTGGCTAACCAAGCAGATAGTATTTACGGTTTAGATTCTGTTTTTTTTATATCAAACAAACTCAAATGGATGAGTACGTCATTTATGTTGTAACATGGTAATTAGAGGTCATATTTTTTTATATTCCGGAGTGTCAGCGTCTTCTGAGAACAAATTCTATACACGACTCTATTGCAGTCACGCGATTTTGCAATGATTCGGTAATGCTAGACAAAGTAATGGACCAATCCGAAAAAACAAATAGTACATAAAGTAGTAAGTTTTTCCGCGTTTCTCTTTTTTTTTTAAATAAAATGTAGTCTATATCACTTTCACTTCTATAAACTATAGCTTTGCGAGAAAAATAACGTATCTCACAGCTACTGGGTGTATGTACATAAAGAAGGACAAATCAAAACAGAAAAAAAATCAAATACGTATTTACAACATTAGTCAAAACTACATTCATATGCATAAAAAACGCATAACAGTACTTCTAAAACGACTATTAGTAAGCCTGTTGAAGGCGAGGGCATTGATCTTTCTTGTGGTTTATTTAGGCCACAGCATATTAGGAGTGTGGCCAGCCAGTGCTAAATGGTCTAACCATAACAGAAAATTAACTCGTTACCTCCACTTTTTTCGCAATACGAGACGATAAAATCATTTTATCACATTGTTTTATAAGTGAAATGAGTAGAAACGCGACACAGATATATGATGCGGATAATACAATAATATTACATAAGTCGGATATGGAAATTGGATTAAAAATATATAAAAAATATCGCTAATTTTCAAAGTCTAAGTAAGTAAAATTAAACTGATTTTACTTGAAACAAACTTAAGTGGTTATACTCCTTCGTAGAGCTCATAGATTTCACAAATTTCTGTTCCGTGTGGGTATCGAACTCAAGGTAGCTTCGATAAGTTTGTGGCCGTTTACTATCCCATAATGTTCTGAGACCTTTGTTCTCCAAGTCTGAAGTTCCAGTCAGCAAACTAACACCATAACCAACCAACACAAAATCACTTAAATTAAGTAAAGCTGACTCTACGCTAATCACTACGCTGACCAATCTACGCCTTAATAATATTAACTACTGCGACTTTGTGATTAAAGTTATCGTTAAATTTGTTTTAAAAAGCAAAACTACTTTTACTCACGAGACACTTTAATAAGATTTTCCGTCCAAAGTTACACGCGCTACAGGTTTGTTTATGCGTAACTTAACGACAGTTGATATCTTATATAACTTTTAACTTAAAATTTATCTCAAATAAATTGTTGTGATCATCGATTATAAGACCAATTAATGTCAATTAAATTATCGTTTCGTTTATTTTGTTTTTTCCTCTTATTCAATTAGTCTTTTTAAATTAATGAAGTAATGAAGTTTAAAAAGATATAATAAATAGTACAGCATAATTAAGGTTTGTGAAGCTGGAAATGTAGAGCAAGTTTTAAGTCGCACGACTTCATAAATCGTATTTATTGCAGAACCGAAGAGACTGGAATATCACCACCAGTGCCAAGAAATGAAAGTGATTTGGATCCCGCTTCTAAATACCACGTGGTTTCGCACGTGCAGTACATAACGTGAGTATGAAAAAATTGTTTTATATGCCTTCGTGGCGCAAATATTTTTTCGGGACAGAGATCAGGCGCAGAGGCGGTGAAACATAAAATTGACGACATAGTAACAATTACTCAAGGCCACCGCTATTTCTCGACACCATCTGTTGTCGACAAGGAGCGGACGACACCGGGACCGGGAGCGTTCAATTCGTGGAAACTAGCATTTCCACGGATTAGGCGATCGGATGAAGCTTTATAGAGCCACATAGAGTACAAGCGTCCAGATAAGATAAAAAGGGACCGGGAGCGACATTTTGTATGTCCATCCACATGCTTTATTTTTACTCTCCATGTAAGTACAGCCCGTAATAAAGGGGCTGAACCAAATCAAGGAAACACATCACGAAGTCATTGCCCCCACGGGATTCGAACCCACAGGCGTGCAAAGCGTTGTAAAGCTCGTGTACCACTAGCCTATGAAGACAGCTCATTCTGATAATTTACAAATACTCGTAAGAACGAAAAAGTCGGTAAGGATAATGCGACGAGATAGTGTGTTTAAGCGTGTGTGTGGATGCATGGAAAATTATTAATTGATCGGGCTGATACTTGTTCTGTCACAGGCGATCGAAACAAAACGAGAATTAAATTTTATTGTTAGATTTCAAACCGTGAATGAATGAGTCAGGGTTGTCAACTATATATGCCGTCTTCTTTACATTTAAAGTTGCAGCAACGAGTTTGTTCAACCCTATTAACGGTATTCACATTATTATACAGAGGACACAGCTATGTGGATCGTCGAAGTCACTGATGATATTTCTCTCCTATTCCTTGTAGGTCATATAAAGACTGTATTATTAAAGCTGTATTCATAATTGACTTACTCGTAGTGCTTCAGATCAGCATAAAACATTTAACCTTTTTTTTCTTTTAAAAGTAATACAGGAGATCTTTAGATGTGTCTATCGAAGAACGGACACTTCTGAAGGTTAAGGTAACTTATTACATATTTAGCAGTGTTTAATACAAGTTCTCAATACGTAATTATTTTTAATCTATATTAAAACTTTTCTACCTGATCCACTAACTTTTATGCGATATTTTCACCAATCGAATTTTTTGATTTTGATGATTCTTTTTTTTATTATAATTCTCATCGTAGTCAACTTTGATCCCATAAATTTTCCATTGCTATTGAAAATTTGCGTACCTCGATGTAATGAAAGTACTCTTGTGAACTTCAAAGTACTTTGGTGATCATCATCATCATCATCGTATCAGCCTTTATCGATCCGCAGCTGGACATAGGCCTCTTCTCTGTTACACCATTTTTATTTTGTTACTTTGGTGATACACAATGGAAATCCTAAAAACCATATTTTTTTGTTTAGGTTATTTGGTTAGCTTAGGTTAGTTTGGTATAGTTAGCTTTATTTGGTATATGATGACTGAGGTATATTCCCTAGTAATTTGTGCTGAGGAATGAATTCATGTTTTGTTTTATAGAAAAATGTGCTTAATTTTTCTCAAAATTTATACCTTCACTAATAGATACTTGGTGTCGCACGTGCTGGAATTTCAAATCCTATCGTCGCTGTGCAAAAGGATTAACCACACGGGTCCTTTACACGAATGCACCATACACGGCGTGCCGGAAGCGGGAAAACTTCTCAGGTATCCTTCTTCCTTATTCATTAGTGAGTCTACAGTCGAATTGACACTGTGCACTATACACGTCGTAAAGGTCGGTAACTGTATCTTTCGATTCGGTTTATTCAAATGTCAAGTTTATTTTTTTTAAACAACAAGTGAGTTCTTTTTTTATAAGAAGACCGGTTTAGACGTGACATTCTAAGTGCACTATTTCGAGTTCTCCTCAGTCTGTTTAGCTTGGTACCAGTGCATTGCCTGTTTTTCTACGCCAAACAGTAATCTGTGAGTACTGTGTGTTCCGGTCTGCAGGACAAAGTTGCTAGAGTGATTGCTGGACGTAGAAAAATAACTTCTTAAATTTCTAGGTGACAGAAAACTGAAAGCTGTGGCAGGCGTGACGCTAACCAACTAGCTCATGGCTTGCTTGTCCCGTCACTATATCTTGTAAATAAATAGTTAACGATGTAGGTTTTATATATGACCTTTGAGAGTGACCTCT
This sequence comes from Eurytides lysithous rurik, assembly GCA_018247575.1. Taxonomy (NCBI): domain Eukaryota; kingdom Metazoa; phylum Arthropoda; class Insecta; order Lepidoptera; family Papilionidae; genus Eurytides; species Eurytides lysithous. The sequence goes on along the minus strand of DWHO01001990.1, from coordinate 4,867 downwards.
TGATGATAACGATTACTTTAAAATCGTACCAATCTTTTGGGTTCTGCAGAAGCTACATGGTCTACTACACAAAGAACGTACGAATTTTTTTAAAACTCTTAATAGATTTTAGAAATCTATAGCGCACGGTGTATTTATGTTCGAAGTAAATTCGGTGTATCAATTTTGGTAAAAATTAATCATTCATATTGTGTCCCACAGTGGTTTGAAGGGCAATAAGAGACCTAATGAATTTGCATATAGACACAAAAGATGAGGTATATACGATGCGTTCTTATAAATGAACATTAAATATGCATGTATTTTGGTTATTCATATAACGATGTTTTAATCTGTTAATCGTGTTGCTAAACATGAGTTTTGATAAATGATAAATGAAATCTGCATGCATGCATCACCCTAGTGGGCAGGTTCGAGTTCTAACCAGTTTAGATAAAATTTTACTTTTCACAATGGTCCAGTTACAAAATATTTGGAGAAGGTAAAAGTACAAAAGGAAAGAACTAAAGATTGTAAAGCTTAAAAATTAAAAATAACTGTAAATACTTTCCAAACCTTTTCGAAATGACTCCAACTATAGGGAACAGGTATGTCGCAAAAGCTCTACAGACATCATCACGGATGTTACTTGTACCCAAGGTTGAAACAACTGTTTGCAGATCAGAAATATGCTCACGCAGTTAAACTGCGCCGTCATATTTTTTCAACAACTCAAAAACATACATTATTAAGCGCCCTTCACTTGGCAGTCTCCAAGCAAAGAGCTAAATAATAACACAACTTAACTTCGATTTTGTTTCCGCCTTCAATCTTAGGTACTGTATCAAGCTTTGTTGGGATATCAAAACTGTGAAAGCGTTAGTTTTAAGTCGAAAATAAGAAAGATGACTCGAATCTTTTGCATATTACTAGCTCTGGTATCAAAAAAGCATCATCACATCGTATATTTACAAACTGATATTGCTGTTGTAACAATGGTGTGTCATTCACAGTGATGGCATGTCCCTGGGCGCCAGCGAGGATTGGAGGACTGTTCTCAAAGCGATCACAGGCGAGACAGAGCTGTCAACGAAAGGGATACTGGAATATTTCGACCCACTCGAGAAGTTTCTGCGCCAGGAGACCGTTAGAGTGGCTAGGAATAATGAAGATATGGACAAAAATGCACCGATATTAGTTGGCATCATAATTATCGTGCTGATTTTACTAATAATCATCGTGTATTGTGTTAAGAAGAAGCATCTGTTGAATAGAATGCTCTCGATGTGCGGTCTGACTAAGAACGGGTCATTGGACATAGTCACCAATGAAATGACCCAAAGGAAGTCGAACGAAGCCGACGGCGTAAGCGAGGAAAAGGTGTAAAATGTTTCACGATAGTATTGTGAAAAGTATAAACATCGTGCTTGTATTTACAGTATTGTTATAATCGAAACATTTACTGTGGATATTGTTAAAATAATTATTAAGTTTATGTTACGTTAATAATAAATAAAAGAGGTTAACGTTAAATAAATTCTCCTGTCCTACAATCCTATATGTGACAAAGACGACAGATTTATCGATATTTTTAGTAGATGTTGTTTTACACAGACGTTTATACTAAACTTTTAAGCTAATTTGTGATGTAACTATTTCTTGTATTGGCATTTAATTAATATATTTAATGGAATTATAAAATTATCCCAGCATTAAATAAAATGTAGGTTCTTGCTCGTATGTTAATGATCTAAAAACTTGAGAACGCCTAATAAACCGTATATTAAAGCTTGAATTTTTTCTGACGTTTTTTAATTATAACTAAAGTATATTTCGTAACAATTGCAGTTATATGAAATACCTATCAAAAACAGCAATATAGCGCCTGTGATAGTATTTAAGTTTACAAATAATCTTTGATAATTTAAATACACTAGTTTAAATTTGACAATTATTTTTATAATATAATATTGAAAGTTGTTCAAAGACGTAAAAAATCAATCACGTTCTAAACGCTGTAAAAAGTAACATTTGAGAGGATTAATTTTTTTAATAGGCAGGACTGTATCAGTGTTATAAAACCTCATGCAAAATGTGTACATAATATTGCCTTGAAGGTAATTTTTGTATGCCAATGTCTTTTCCTTAATAATAAGCACTAAAAGACACCGTTTCGAGTTTTTCCGGTTCCTTCATCTGTACTTTACTATTTACTATCAAGTTTTGATTGTCATTGGAAGTACCTGCTACTGAATCCATTGTTAATTTTACGAACATTCAAATAATTTTATTTACATTTATATAAAATAATGGTCAAATTATAAATGAAAATAATACTATTTTCATTTATAATTTGACCATTATTTTTTTCAATAATATTGCCAAATACTCAATTTTTTATTGATTTTATCAAATAAATACTACTGAATATTTATCATATTGAAATATTGTTCCAACTAACATAATTAATTTTTCAATATAAACTTTTTATTTCCGCGGATAAGTGTGCGTTTTTTTCATAAGGAAATGACATTTTAAAATAATAAATCTTAATAAAGGTAAATGCATATATATTCATACACAACTTTAATTTTTAGCAATATTTCTATATATAGACTATTAATTTCAATGACCTCTCCAAATTTCGAAAAGTATTATTATATTTAATCTTTTAAAAGGTTAAACATCACAAAATTATTTTAATTGTCATCGTTAAAGTTTTGTAATAAATTATATTCGGCAAAGGCTTTCAATTAAACGATTGAGCCTTAACACAATTTAAAGAAAACCAAACAATTGTATTGTTTCGTAATATTTTAAAAATCCACTTGGGCAAAAAAATGTTGGAGAAAATGACTTGTTAATTTAAAGGTCTGTGATACCTATGAAATTTTGATTAAAAATAAAAAAAAAAGGATTGTGGGCTCGTCCGGGATTTGAACCCGGGACCTCTCGCACCCAAAGCGAGAATCATACCCCTAGACCAACGAGCCGTTATCATGGAAAATGAAATTAGGGTTCACATTAACTGGAACTAACTATATAGTATTACGTGATGTTTTTACTTTCACTGTGACGATTTTATGTTGGCCTGATTGACACAGCTTGCTAAGCTATTGCCTTTGGCGCTATAGATTTTGGTGTCGATTTCCATCCCTGGTAAATATTTGTATAAACTACAAATATTTTTTTCGAATCGGCGCATTTGTCCACGCTATATTTATTTATGTAAGCATTTACCACAATACATTTTGCCTTAAAATAAAGGCAAAGTTTTGAAAAAAGCTATATTAGTTATAATAGTCTTAGCTATTTGTTGCTTTGTGCACGGGTATCTATTTCGACTCTAGCAGTCCACCTGAAGTGGTACAACGCAGAAGAGCGTTAGCAGTAATTCTATCGCCAAGCACTGTGTGTGCAGTTACGTTCTGAAAGGCAATATCGCTAGCGTACGGTACAGAGATAGACGATGGTATGTTGACGGTGGATACACCTCAGTGACGAGTGCAAAAGTTGTAAACATTGTGCCATGTTCATGTTTATGCGGTACACTCGTCTCAATACTATATTTTAAAAAAAAGAAACTATACATAACTGAAAAGAAAAGTTGAATCCGCGGGCAAGACACAGACAACATTGGGGTCAAGTACGCATCCACCTTACATTAATATATATTAAAGCGTGTGGGCAATATTTAGGGACAATCTACGGGATGCCGGAATGAGTGACTCGGGTCTCCTCGACCATGACGGCCGTCAACTGCATTCGTCAGACTTAACGAGAAGTTTGCAAACAGTTTTGAAATATTCATGTTGCGTCGTGAACAAAATGTTTCGCAGATCGACGTCCCGCTGATATCACCCCGCTTTGGTTATAATTCATTTGTATATTTAAACTCAGTGTAGGATGTTTTAGATCAATGCTCGAACGTTTACAAACAACCTAAGCTTACAGCTTAGGCTTTTAATACAAACAACACACACTTTTACAGCGTGTGCCTTATTGGATAGAATTTATTAAGCAATTTATTGATTTGTGTACGGAACAAATAAACAACGTTATTCTGAGATTCATCATGTCCTGATTGAAGTTTATATTGTTTATGAACTTTAGTCAGATCCGTATATATTATTTTGAATGAAAAAAAGTAGTTCGACTTAACTCAAACGTCTTAGCTGTCTTAGTTTGTCGCGGTCCCGAATAAAGTGGATATACTATTCGAAACTCACGTGGGTTCTAGATTTGGAAAACTAATCATAGTTTCCATCGGCGTCATTTTAAAGATGTTTTGGTTGAACTGTTTGTAAGATGGCTTTACTATCTGCAAATTTGAGCTATTCATTAGTCATTTATTAAGTTTGTGGCAAACTATTTTATTCAGTATTTTTTTATTCATTTAAAAATATTTCTCGCATATGCGTCGCGTATGATTTTACTTTAAATTCTCTTTATCTCTAACATTTGACAGTGGTTATCAGCATTGTAATTCAGATTATATAAAACCTGGTTAAAGTAAATGTTGACAATTATGCGTGCAAAATCTTAGTTAAAAAATGTATGTAGGCCATATGGCGCTCGTTGCGTTACGAAACTTTTATCTGTGATAATGCACATGCTCGAGTAACACAAATTGGTTACACATTCGTGCCAATAATCTCAAACAAAACTTTAGTGTTATTTATAACACACGATTGATATGATTGATTTTTTTAGGAAACTAAGTTTAACGACGATCAAATTGTGTGCCTGGTGGTGTAGGGACTATGTGGTACACGTACTCTGCAAATGAATAATAATGGCTATAATACAATCAGTGGCGGTACTACCATACAAGCTCAAAAGCTCGGCTTGCCCTACTAAGGAGTAAAATTTATAAATCTTAATTAGC
>DWHO01001989.1:0-14145 GCA_018247575.1 Eurytides lysithous rurik | reverse complement strand
ATGCACACCTCCGTGACATATACGCGCAACGCTTACCGGCAGAATTGTGCAGCTCCGTGAAAGTCACGGTCACTGTAATTTTATATGTCGCGAAATATTACAGCTCCGTATGGGTCACGGTTTATATAGAAATATAATTTTCCAAATATTTTAAGTCGTCACTTTTGGTTATGTTTTGTACCTAAATTGATTAAAAAAATGTGCATTAAGGGGTTAAGCAAGACTTGTGTGTTTGTACACTTAAAGTGTTCATTAAACGATTAACTGCGTTGAAGCCGTGAATTGGCACTAATTCTCTTCTCTTTTCCTTTTTTAAAAACGCTGCCCCTATTTCAATATACTAATATCTGACACTCAGAAATTGTCTGTACCTCATATAAATATTTGCAACGGGTGGGAAACGAACCCAGGACCCGCTACGCTGAAGCCAATATAGCAATCGGCAAGAACAAAAGCAGGTTACTCTTTACCATTGGAGTTGGAAGTACTTTTGTTATTTACTTGCTTTTGTGGTCTCTCTTAAATTTTGAGGACGGAACAGTTTCTCGGGTCGTGTGTATAACTAAAGGATGACCTTATCTCACATAAAAAACGCGCACCCATTAATTGTGTGGTAAACAAATGAAATAATCGTGATTTCATGAATTATCTATTCGTCAAATCGCCATTGTTATAATTTGTACTTTGCTGCGTATTCATAATATTATGAAGACCCTACATTTTACAACGCGTCGGCTGTTTATTTTATAAGGCGTATATATTTTATGAATAACAAATTCAATAGCGCTCGTTATTCAAAAATATAAGTTTGCTTGTTCTTCACACGGAAGGTAGTAATGCATATCACCGAGTGGCAGGAAAATAATTGGAAATACTGTGGTGCCTACTCAGATGAACTCTATAAAATAGTCCTAACTCATAATCTAGAAAATACATTTTGATAGCGATCAATTCATATTCAATGTAAAAGTCTGTACAATTGGATTCTAGAAAACATCCAGAAACGTCTACTGCTAAGTTTTAAAAAATTGTAAAATGACTCTCGAGTGCTTAAGGTTGGGTTAAGTTATACGGTAAAAATTGAAGATAGCACACATTGGGAATGACATGATCGGCTCCAGACAACCACCTCAAGATTAAAGACATTTATAAAAAATTTCAACTCAGGACTGAGGCCGTTTTTCCGAACAAGTAGCAAAATCATTTGTCAAAAAATGATTGTAAACCAATCCAACTTTGAATAAAAAAAAATATTTTATGTGAACCGATAAATAGGCAGGCGTAAGATAAAACAATTAAACTTGGTTATGAGATAACCTTCCTAAGAATAAAATACTGGGAAGCCTGTTGGAAACCGGTAAATAAACAACATTTTCTTTTATTGAAAACCGACGAAGTAAATTTAGTACTTAAAATAAATATTTATTTACTTGTAATTATTTTTAAAGTGAAATCTTCTCAATAAAAAACTGCGATAAGTTTCCCAAAATCATATTATTCGTTTCCTCAAAGTTCATTTTTCTAAATACCGTAGTGACAATATTAATTTGCTTAGTTAACTTGCCTTAACTAATTGAATTAATATTGTCACTACTATAGCTAGTTTTTTGGTAATATTTCTAATGTTTCTTTATACACTTACGCGCACAAATATGTTGTAATAAAAGGTATGACGTAAATCAGTATACTGACAATCAGTAAAAAATCTTTAACCTAGTCGATGACATGTAATCAAATGACATGCATAATTCCAGATGTAAATAAACTCAATACAAGTTTTTACTATTCACTGTTTTTGCATTTCGTACCACGTTTTCGATTTTTTTCATTTTAACTACTCGACTACAGCTGATTGAAGGTCGCTTGTAAATCAAACAAACTGACGGATATGCTAAAAGTAAACGCCGAATCTACAAGTACCACACAGGCAGGATGCGCAAATATTATCTATCAATTATTATCAAAAAATACTGTTTGTAAGTTTGTAGTTTCTAAAAGTCCGGGCCCGAGGTTAATCTTTTACTCTTATTTTTTCCTAATGAAATGCTACATTACGCTCAATATTATAGGGAAAGGATTTTAACACGTTGACTGCGAAATGGAGTCTAAAACACAAATCTATGACTTACTTATAATACGTCTAAGAAAAGCAAAGACATCTCTGTCGTGCGGAAAAAATGCCATGTTCACGTGTGACGGGATTTTATAAGTCCTGTGCCACTATAATGATAGTTTTAGTGTAAGGTTCAAAACGCTCCAAACCATAGGAATAGAAAAAACAGTAACATCAGAGCTATTGAATTAAGTTGCATCAAAACAATACAATACTTTGATCAAGACGAAAAAGCCAACACAAGATGCTCTACGGAATATAAAATGATTGGGTGTGTTGATTAACGCTTTGTAAAAACATTTTATTTACGAAACTAACGATCAAGTCGTCAACACAGCGCGATAAATGTGTGCTGAGCTCTGGGCAATAACAACATAAAACTAAATGATACAACCCTACGCTCGTCAACCACAGATCTAATATAATCTATATCTAATATATCTATATACCGAGTAATTACGTTGGAAAAACTCCACAGTTCCGCGTAAAACTTACTTCGTCTTGTTCTATAACTTACTTTATATTAAGGCTTAACATATTATGACGGTGTTTCAAAGGAGTAACTTCTGAGCTTCTCTCCGACTCTTCTCAGCAGAACCGCATTTCGAGCCGGTACATTACTCGCGAACGGAAATGTAAAAATTACGACTTGTAAAGTTCTTGTAAAGGCTTATTTCAAGAAATATATTTTGATTTGATTTAGAGGCAAACCCTGAAAAACAGTTTTACCCAGTGGTAGGAATAAATGTTAGCCGTAATATTAACTTGAATGCTTCTTAAACTTCATTCTTGTCTTTTTAAAATTGATTCTTCTTAGTTACGTTCTATAATGGTCTGATTTTGCTGTAATTTTTGTTTTTATTTGAAAAGGCTGTCCGTATTGTAAGATAGAAATATCTTTGGGTATTTTAAATACATAAATTTCAATACATAAATTTCACAGGGATAAACGGCCAGATCGGTCAGAAACTGACCCGTTTGGCGCAATTGCTAAGCTATTGACTTCGACGTCACAGATCGTGAGTTTGATTTCCACCTGGGATAAATATTTATGAATTACAGATAAATGTATCAAAACTGGACCTTTTTGTTCGTGTGAAATTGATGTATATTGATTTATGTAAAATGCCTGAATAACCTAAGATATTTCTAACTTACAATAAGCAATAGAGCAGCGTTTAAAAAAAAAGAATATCTATAGATCACACGAATTCTTGGACTGGGTGGGAATCGAACCCACGGCCTACAACATCATGACGCCACAGACAACAGCGATTTATGGGTCATCATATATGTGTTTAACATTAGTCAAAGGAAACAAATTTTTAATACCTATATCAGTAACCTAGATACATACGTATTACGACTCTAGAGTACTATATTTATTTATTATTACAAATTTTAATTTTAAAAAAAATCTTTACGATTGCATTACGATTAAAAAAGAAAACCAAATTGTTATTGATGACGATTCAGTCTCTAAGACTTTAATTAAGTTTTTGTTAATAACTCAAATTCACATATTGTTACAATTTCCTATAATGCGAGCAGTCTCATTCCTTTATTATACGAGATCCTACTCATATAATCAATAGATGAAAAAGTAGCCTATCATCCGATGAACTAAACAAACCTGTTTAAAAAATTAGTTACAAGCTAAACATTTAAGCAATAAATGATTGAATTTTGACAATGTAAGATAATGTCAATTGTGTTATTAACATGGCTAAAAGATCGGCAAGATTTTCAAAGCAAAGAGTAGGAAAACCCTAGGAAACAAATAGTGCTTGGGATGAAAGATGGCATAGGGCTTTTCATCTCGAAAAAATATATTCAAAATGAAAATCTAAAGTAAGAGATGTTTGTACAATAAATATAAAAATATGTTTGTCAGTTTGCTTTTTTGGAGCGTAGTTACAAATCGATAAGATTTTGAGATATTATAACTAGATAGTTCGTAGAATGATGAATGATGTAAGCTACTTTTTACCACTACTCGCAAAAAAATCCATATATAATATTTATGTGTAATATAAACATTATGATAAAACTAATAAGGGTTTAATTTAATCTGTACTCAATTCTCTAATGAAAATAATTTTGCTTTCAAATATCTTCAAAAAGTTTAAGAAAAAAACCAGCTGTTGCCTATCTTTTTAGAGCAGATCAGATGTATACATATATATTAAATACTCGATACAAAGAGATATTTTCGAATAACTGGTTACCCAGATCTTCATGCTGAGTATAAGCAACGTTCGGTCTATAGGAAATCTGGTTCTGGTACTAAACCATAACGCATCCAGCCAGCTGCATGGCTATACCACCGTAAGATGGTAGAGCCACGCAGCTGGATGCATTATGTTTGCTTGCTGCTCCCGCTGCTGAATGGGCCGGCTCAAACCTGATAAGTACCACGACCTCACAGAAAATCGGCGTTAAGTGGAAGTATTTTAGCCTCCACGTTTCGTCCGGTAAGTGAGGTGGCCAATGGCCCATCTCCCTCCCTTCCGTTCCTCCCTCTCTCACTCCCCTCCCTAAATCTTCCTCCTTCCGCTCCTTCTCTTCTTCTCCCATCCACCTGAAAATTCCCTCCTTTAGAAGGCTGGCAACGCATCTGTAATGTTGGAAATGTCCACGGGCGGCGATAATCACTTATCATCAGGTGAGCCGCTTACTCGTTTGCCAACGCCATTTAAAAAAAACGATATAAAGCTTTGACTCGCCTTCATCGTCTCGCCTTAGGCGCGTCCGCTTGAACGGACGCACTACGAGGGCTGCTGCGGTCGGTATTACGGCCACCCCTAAGGGAAGCCGAACCAGACCGCAGTCCCACTGCGATACGACACCTTCAAGCACACCTAACCCACCCGCCGCCGCGGTGAGGGGTAGATTGGCGCTCGTAAGCGCCAACTCTTAACCAGACTTTGATCTGGTCGAGTCTCCGCTCGAGTAATGGGGATTTCCCCCGAGGCGAATCAGCCGGCTGACCGTCGGTTGCAAGTACATAAATCAATTTGACTCGCTTTACTCTTTACTCATTCAGATATATGATGGTATACCCTATGCTAAATAATCACGCTAGCGACATTACTCTTTATACAGGAACTCAGCAGTTCTTTAATATCATGGGTTAGCGGGAAAAAAACCGGTAAGGTGGCAGTACCACCGCAAGCTGACGAGGCTGACAAAGTCCTTTAAGGTTTTAACAGTGATTCCCAAAGTGGTTCACGTGGGCCCTCTGGAGTCACAGAAGACCTGGCGGTGACATCACCGCCACACATGATTAGATCTAATCTTCTCATGTGTGACGAGTTTTTGGAATATGGTAGGTATGTAGCAGCAGGAGGTTCACCGAAACCAGTATAATTTTGAAGATGGTTTACGAGTACGAAAAGTTTTGGAATCTCTGGTCTAAAACAACACTGTCTCATAAAGTGCACTAACACATCGTAATTTATTTATAAAGTAGGAACTAAAACGTGAAATATTTAAAAAAAAGTTATAACGAAATGAATTGCTTAGATTTTTCTGTCTTTTCGAACACGCAAAATAAATTTTATATAATTTGCTCTCGTTTGCTCTATTCCAGGAACAGCCATGATCCCTATGAAAGGATCGAGCCGTATGAAAAAGGGCCTCTTCGGAGAGGATACTCTTCTTCCAGAGGCTCTACCGCCGCTTCAGCAGATGCTTCTTCTAATACCTATGACCATGACCACAGACAGACAGACACAGACTGACAGAATTTTTTCGTTAAACCAATTCTCGTTTCTAGCAATCATTAATTATGTTTATTAGAATACAAAACAAGGACGTATTGCGAAATCTTAGTTACACAGAAACAATTTACTAAGAAATCAGTGTTTATTAATCATGTTGAATATTCTAACTAATCACTTCACAGAAACTTTATTTACTAACATTATTGCTCTATTTATTACAAATAATTATTACCAATTAGATATTAATATTTATATACGATTAAGTACTTTAACACATTGTTATCTCTACGTGCTAATAAATTATCTCAGTAAATGCTCCTGTTTTCGCTTCGATTCGTAGTTTTTTGGTGACAAAAGAAAATTAAAGGTTAATTGATTGAAGGGCTGAAGGTTAAGATTAAGGAAGGGAACATTCATTCATTGCGTGACTAAACTGGGCGCTCGCGAAAAGATAACCAATCCTGAGTAATCGTTAAGTAAAAATTTTCGTGATGACGTCATTACTATTTCTCGGTCTTAACAATGTACTGTTGATGCAGGTGGAAAATGTTAAACTAAATTGGCTCTTAAAAACACTTTATTTTTTTTTCTTTCTAAGTCGTAGTTCATTATTGTTGGGGGAAGGCAAAACCAGACAGCGTCCATAACTCGTGAAAAACGTCAAACCGTAACCTACAGCGCCTACATCCGTTGGCGTTTTTGTACTTTTTATTTAGAAAATACAAAAACACAGTGATGTGACAGCAACAGCAAATCGTGCGAGTAATCGACACGTTAACCCCTAACACAAATTCAACGCCACATACTGTTTAAACTACACCAGTTCAAAACTTGTTTTTTATAGATTAAGTTAGGTTAGGTTGGGATTAAGTTAACAAACAAGCAAGCAAGCAACTGATGGTAAGCAGTAATTGCTGCCCATGGACATTCGCAACATTAAAGAACTTGCAAATGTCTTATCAGCCTTGAAGGGTGGAGGTAATTTTTAAAAGAGAGAGGGAAGAGGAGTGAGACGTAGGGAAGTGGAGAAAGGGACTGGGAGTGGAGTGAGAGAGAGGAAGGGGAGGGAGAGGAATGAGCCACCAGCCACCTCACTCAAGCAATAACACTACCACTTTACGCGGATTTTCTGTGAGGTCGTGGTACTTATCCGGTTGGAGCCGGCTCATTCAGCAGCGGGAGCAGCTGCGTGGCTCCACCACCGTGAACTGAAACTGCCCCTGCCCAGCACTGCGCTGCGCTCATCACCTATATACATATAAGAAAATCTATTTCTACACTTATTATGATGTTATTACGATGGCAACATTTGCCTTCAACCCGGAACACACCAATGGTCACAAATGCCTGGCGATAAAATAACTGGCAACCTATTGGTATCCAGGCAGACGCTGCACGAGCCCTACCTTACTTACAACTTACTTATGAGAAGAAGTTTCTCACAGAAAATCGGCGTGAAGTGGAAGTGTTTTTGCTTCCGCATTTTGTCCGGTGAGTGAGGTGGCCGGTGGCCCATCCCCTCCCTCCCCTTATTCCTTCTCTCACTCTTGTTCCCGCCCCTCATCCTCTGTCCTTCTCTAAAATTTACCCCCTTAAAGACTGGCAACGCATTTGCAAGTTCAGTAATGTTGCAAATGTACATTGGCGGTGGTAATCGCTTACCATCAGGTGAACCGCTTGCTCGTTTGTCAGCCTACTACATAAAAAAAACAAAATTCCCACATTAAGGGCTGACAACGCATTTGCAAGTTCTACGTTATTGGAGACAACCATGGGCAGTGATGATCACTTACCATCAGGTGTGCCGCCTGCCCGTTTGTCTCCATAATTTTACATAGTCATTCAGTGCTACATAAAAGAATGTAACTCCTGCATGCAATGAGATAAGCAAATAAACTTATTACAGGAACCGATGACTACGATGTTCCTGGCGCTGCACGGCGGCAAGTTCGACCATCCCAACAGGCTGTTCTCCTCGATTGCGTCATCATGGAAAAACTGTCAGAGGGACACATCCGATGTTAAGGTACAAAGAATAATGCAACAACATCATCATCTTCATCACGACAAATCACAACAATCAGCTGAAACGCATCAGTCACAATCTTCAACATTTTTTTCTATGACACGAAATTGAATACAACTAAAATCTTGTGAAAAATAATTCTAATGATACTCCTGATTAAACAGGGCATAGCAGAAACGAACCAAATTCATAACTCACAGATAACACTCGATTAAAAAGGCTGTTTAGTTATCATTTAAGACATTGTTGAAATGTTTAGTTATCAGAAAATTTGAAATAGATATAGGAAATCACTGCAAACTTCCGAAAGTACCTGCGAACAACCCAGATCAATGAAATTAAACGGTAAATAAGTAACTTAGATTTTTCAAACAAACTTTGTAGAATGCCTTGCCTATGATTTTTTTCTACCAGGTTCGATTCGGTGGTCTAGTACTTTAAAAATCAACATCAAGTCAATTGCAAGTATATCCATACCATTCTAATTGACCCGTCACCTATCTTCGTAAACACCTCCATGGGATAGTGGCATAATTTGACGCTATACACATCGGAGCGTGGGTTCGAATCCCGTGGAGGGCAGTGACATCGTGTTGTTGTTTCTAAGTTGGGTTTGGCCATTACGGGCGATCACCCGGTTACCTAAGATTATCCATGCGTCGAAAAGACGTGTAAAAATTTGGCTTGAAAGAGTCGAAAAAGTTTAAATTCACTGCCTCTGCGTCCAATCTCTTTCTTCCCGTGTCGGATATCCATCCCATCAGGCTATGAGAGTAATGAAAGAGTTAGTGGACCTGCATCTGCGCATACGCTTGTGCACTATAATAAATCCTACCCAAATGGCTGATCTCTTCAAAATAGGCTACCGTGGCTGAAATCTGTCGGAAGGACATTTATTAAACACCACTATGCTCTCAGGAATTGATCCCGGAACTGTTCTTCCTGCCGGAGATGCTAGTGAACAGCGCCGGTTACAAGCTGGGCATAGCGGAGTCACCATCCGGCGATGTGCTGCTACCGCCGTGGGCATCTTCGGCCGAGGAGTTTGTGCGTATCAACAGGATGGCCCTGGAGTCGGAATTCGTCAGCTGCCAGCTGCACCAATGGATCGATCTAATATTCGGATACAAGCAAAGAGGTAAACACAAAGATGAACTAGGTATGAAAGATATATGAAAATGATGATGATGCTGGTGAAAAAAATATGAATATAGATCTACTGATAAAACTATGTGAATGATGCTAGGCCATACGTCATCTGATTGATCCCTGGCACCGGATCACAAGCTACGATATAGTCTTATGTGACAATTACATTAGTTCAGAGAAAGCCTGGATAGGCCTCGAAGACTTGACTACCTCTTCAAAAGTTTCTAGATAAACGTATAGACAACATTGCCCTCTACAATTTTAATATTGTAAAAATAAATTGTTAATGATTTAAAGGATTTCATGTCATAGTCGATATAAAGGGGCATTATAATATATGCATATCATAAAGCACTTTTTTTTTTTTAAGATTTATCCCGAGATTTAATACTGGCAACTTATATATTTCTGGTTTATGTTATTTTTTAATTCGTTCTCTATGTTTATTTTTCTTGTCGACTGTTTGTGTCTAAACAAAAAAAGGATAATGATGAAAACGATTTGCTTTCAACGACGTCTCTCTTCGTTAAAAAAGAATACATGACCGTACCATTGCAGGACCGGAGGCTGTGCGCGCCACCAACGTGTTCTACTACTTGACGTACGAGGGTGGAGTCCGTCTAGACCAGATCACGGATCCGGTTACTCGGGCGGCGGTGGAAGACCAGATCAGGAGCTTCGGGCAGACCCCCGCCCAGCTGTTAAGCGAGCCGCATCCCCCAAGGGCCTCTAGCATGCACCTCGCGCCTCTGATGTTCTCCGCGGCACCGGACGACCTCTGCATGAGGCTCAAGCTGCCCTCCAACGCGGCGGTGGTCCACGTCTCGGCGAATACTTACCCACAGTTGGCGATGCCGGCTGCCGTTACGGTAAAGCACCCTTTCTTTTTTCTTTTTTTTTTTAATTAGTAGGCTGACAAACGAGCAAGCGGTTCACCTGATGGTAAGCGATTACCGCCGCCTATGGACATTTGCAACATTACTGAACTTGCAAATGCGTTGCCAGTCTTTAAGGGGGTAAATTTTAAGAGAGGGAGGGAGGATGATCGAGCGGGAAAGGGAGGAGGTGGAGCGGGAATAAAAGTGAAAGAAGGAATGAGGGGACGGTGGGGATGGGCCACCGGCCACCTCACTCACCGGATGAAATGTTTGTTTCGAATTGTTATTTTTATTATTGTTCCGATTTTTAAATAGTCATTTAACATCGTTTACTTTCTATCTTCTTTTTATATGAACTATCTATTTTTTAATATCAATTTGTAATCATGAATGTCAACAGTCGCAAGTGAGCTTATTTTATTTTTGTTTTGTTTTTTATTTTTTAATTCGTTTTCCATGTTTATTTTTCTCGTCAACTGTTTGTGTCTAAACAAAAAAAAATACGGAATAAGCTGAAAATCAGTGTTGAGGACTCGCAACAAAGCTGTGCTTATTTCCTTTTTGCCTACAACTTTTTTTTGTTATCTTGTTTTTTTTTTTTGTTATATGGCAAATAAATGATTATATATAATGTCATTAAAGTAGTTCAAAGTGATAGGAGTGTTTTGTCCGCTTGTGATGGAACCACTGCTTGCATTGCCAGTTTCTACCGCCAAGTTCTAGTAAGCACTGTTGGGTTCCGTTTTGTGAAGCAATGTTGCCAGTGTAATTATGAAGCATAGAGATGTAACATCTTAAATCTAAGTGAGGTGAGGACAGCGCAAGGCAGGTTGTCGGACAGACGTGTCGCACGACTTACCTCGACGCTCTCGAAAGAAAAAGTCAAAAATGTTTTCTTTGACTGACCTTTCCTATTCTTTATAATAGACATCGATTGGTTGACTCAGCAGTCCATAGTCACTGGAAAGAAATAAATTAATTGTGTTTCCTTCCTTTATCAAACGTTTACCATCGCTGACTCAGTAACCAATAAGTATCCACAAATTACCTGTAAAACTTGAAATGTCATTGTCTCGTGTTTCAACGATATTTTAATTATGAATCACTTGGGTGAGTTGAATCTAATACTTTTTTTAGAAAACTTCAGGTGGTATTCAAGTAACTCATTACTATTTAATTTCCACTGCTATGACAAAAGATCACTATCCCTAAGCGTAAACAAGTGACGAATTGTTCTCTCGATCAAAACGTAGTCGACGGTAATGGATGGTGACCTTCGATTGTGCAGGTGAGCGCGGCCAGGGCGTTCGCCGCCCACCGCTGGGCCGGCGGCGGCTGTGCCCACTCGGGCGCCCGCTCCGACCTGGCGCCCCACCACGGACCCCATCACCACCACCCGCTGCTCATGGACCCTGTGTGGGGTGAGTATTACACCCACCGCCAATTATCCGTTTACTTATGTTTTTATAATGATAATAATTTATTTTGGAAAAAAAATATTTTGGACTCATGTCATAGGTAAATATTAGAATCCCGCTTCTGTCTACATCCGTTGACGATCTATGGAGGAGTGTTTCTCTATGTTATTATTACACGTAACTAGCTCTTGTAAAATAGATCATTTCGAAACTTCTTATATATAACCGTCAATGTTTTTTTATTTTCTTAAAAAAACGCTGCCCTTATTTTAAGATAAGTAATATTTAAGAAATATCTTGTGTTATAAGAGTGTTTTACACACGTGAATTTCGCACGGACAAACACCCAGACCCGTAACAATTATTTACAACTCATACCAATCGGGATCGAACCAGCGACCTGCGACGCGGAAGCCAGTACCTTGGCAACCGCGCCAAACGGGTCGTCAAAATGTATAAGTGCAGTTTACCCTTTTTTTTTTAATTTATTTTTCAGGTCAAACAACAATGGTAAACCTAGTGACTTAAGGTTTTCTTACATTTTGATAATATTATTAGTTTACCATCTACAACGTTTGCCACTAAGACATGAAGTGACATTTATAATAATAATAATAACATGGGACATCTCACACGTGGCCATCTGATCCCAAACTAGGTAGAGCCTGTACTATGGTAATCAGACAACTGATATACATACTTAAATATTTCTTTAAATACATACATATATAGATAATTAACACCCAGACACAGAAAAGATATAAGTAGCTCATGGCACAAACATTTTGTCCTGGGTGGGAATCGAACCCACGATCTTTGGCTTTGCAGTCAGGAGCACTAACCACTACACCAAAAGGCTAGTCACATTAAAAGTAATATAAAAGTGGCACACGTTACAATTCAGCATCATAGCAGTTTTGGCATCATCTTATCGGAACACGGCCTTGGTTAACGTGTGACGTGAGCTCATTGGTCGCAGCCGGTGGGGGCGGCGGCGCCCTCTCGCGGCGCCAGCTGGGCGACAACTTCTCGCAGCGCGTCAAGGCGAGGAGCAACTGCTTCGTCACCACCGTGGACTCGAGGTTCCTCATCGCGGCCGGCTTCTGGGACAACAGCTTCCGCGTCTTCTCCACGGAAACCGGTATGAATGGACCATCATGCGCACGCATTACACGCGTCCGACCTTGACTTGATTCAAATCAAATCACAAACAGGTCTCTGTTTAAGATATAGACTGAAGACCTGGTTCGACCATTTTAATCAAATCACTAACATGTCTCCTTTTAAAATATAAAGTGAAGACTTGGTTCGACCATGTTAATCAAAGCATAAACAGCTCTTCTTTTAAGATATAAAGTGAAGACCTGGTTCGACCATTTTAATCAAATCACTAAAAGGTCTCTTAAAATATAAAGTGAAGACTTGGTTCGACCATGTTAATCAAATCATAAACAGCTCTCCTTTTAAGATATAAAGTGAAGACCTGGTTCTATCATTTCGATCAGATCACGGACAGGTCTCCTTTTAACATATAAGTGAAGACCCCCTTGTTCCGGTTCGACCATTTTGTTCAGGAGGGTCAGGTTTTTTTTAGCGAGTGACGTCTTTCGTTTGTTTTGTTATTTTTTTTTAAACGCACAAAACATTCTCACCATTTTCGATAAGTATTACTATTGGATGCACCTGTTCATCTTAATTTACGAGTAGGTCCTTCGTACCGGATCGAAACGAAACATCATAACTTATAATGACATAACTTACAATGCAAAGAATATAAACATATTGACTATCGCACAGAAAACGTCCAGGAAGCTGAATTTAGCAATAAATGAAATAAAAGTTGTAAAAGAACATTTGTGTGCTAAACGTGGGAATGATGTGATCGCTTCCAAGCTATTCTAAGAATCAAATTATGAAAATTGTCGACGTAATTTACACTAGTCCCCCCTATAACGCGGAAGGTTGGATCCGCGTTATATGAAAACGCGTTGCAGGAGTATATCCGTATAATATAAAAAAGCGTTATAAGAGTACCGTGTTATAGGGGGATTGCTGTATTCAATCTTTCGCCTGTTCTTCACAGGACTGAGCATTTTTTTTTCCGAACAGTGAAATCGTTAGACGTGAAAAAGTAAGATTGTAAACCAATTGCACTTTGACTCTGACTTTATAGCCTCAGTCTCTGTTCACCGAGTTGTCTGATAATGGGCCCCTTGTGCTTTTCAGCCAAAATAGTTCAAATAATATTCGGCCACTATGGCGTGGTGACTTGCGTGTCCCGCTCCGAGTGCAACATCACGTCGGACTGCTACATCGCGTCGGGCTCCGAAGACTGCACGGTGCTGCTCTGGCATTGGTGAGAATGGACGCCGGTTGAGCTCAGGCCATTGAGTCGCGCCCAATAATAGTAATATCATAGAACATCTCACACGTTCATCCGATCCCAAAATAGGCAGAGCCAGCACTATGGTAATCAGACAAATGATATCTTTTTTAAATACATACTTATATAGATAATTTACACCCAGATACAGAACAGATATCTATGCTCAACGCTCAAATATTTTGTCCTGGTTGGGAATCGAACCCACGACATTTAATAATAATAATATCATAGAACATCTCACACGTTCATCCGATCCCAAACTAGGCCTGTACTATGGTAATCAGACAACTGATATACATACTTATATATTTTTTTAAATACATACTTATGTAGATAATTTACACCCAGATACAGAACAGATATCTATGCTCATCGCTCAAATATTTTGTCCTGGTTGGGAATCGAACCCACGACATTTAATAATAATAATATCATAGAACATCTCACACG
>DWHO01001988.1:0-14147 GCA_018247575.1 Eurytides lysithous rurik | reverse complement strand
ACTATAATATATCCTGCGCACTTGGCTGATCTCTTGTAGATCGGCCGCCGTGGCCGGAATCGGTCGGGAGGACATTAATATATATCGACAGCGTTGTTCCAGTAAGTTTCAAAAACAAACAATGGCGGTGAACTGGCTTTAACCTGTAACTTCAACGCATGTTTATTTTAGAAATAAAACAACAAGTTACGGCATAGTAATTTTTCAATTTATTTACAAAATATAATACTATATCTTTATAAGTAGTTGGACTCTTTGCAGAGACTCTTATCGTGTAAGCACTACTGCGTTCCAGTTTGAAGAACAAAGTTGCCATTTTTTCTTTATGGGGAATAAAGACATAACATTTTAAATCTCTAGCTGAAAAGCGCGGCACAGAGTCAAGCCCATAAAAAAAAGTCAAGCACGTTCTGTTGTTATGGAAGCCTCCCCATAACAACTCAGAACGTCACTATATCCCTTTTAAGATTTTCGTGTTAATATTAGCGACTGCGTTAAAAAAATAAAATTGATGTAGAGTAAGCATTGGTGGTAGAGCCACGCAGCTGTTCCCACTGAGCCGGCTCCTCCTTCCGCTCCCCTCTCTTCTCTCTTTTTTTTTCAAAAATTTCCTTTTAAAGGCAGGCAAGGCATTTACAACTTCTGTAATATTGCATGTCAATGTCCATAGGCGGCGGAGATCACTTGTCAGGCCTCAAGTAAGCCGCTTGCTTTTTGTCAGCCTAATTTATAAAAAAACAAAGTATTTCGTTCACATTAGGTACGAAACATTCAAATTTCATAATGTTTTATTCAGTTACTTTTATGGTTGTATTCTCTATTGTTTAAGGTAAAACCCTCCCCGTTCACTGCGTGGTGGAGGCTGTTTCTTCTTTGGAAGAAGGTGCCTGGAGGCGCAGGGCGGTCGTGGAGACCGACAGCTATGTGATCATTCCCGCTGCCACCGCCTTCCACGAGCTGGTGCCTGCTGCAATGATGCGTCTGGGCTACCCTCACGAACTCGCCGCTTCTGCAAAAGGTGAGAAAAGAAGAATTTATCATATCTAATAAATTACGACATAGCGAAGCATCTTTAGGTATCAACATTTTAAAGTTTCGATCGGTAAATGGGGTTGGCAACACACGTTTTAAGCATCTCGTGTTGTGAATGTCCATGGGCTTGTTATCTACATGGTTATCGCTCAAAATAAGGTTAACCTCTGAAGGTAATCATATCGCGTCTTTTAACTGTCGTGTTAATTTCGTTCAGTTTGAGTAATAAAGGTTAAATTTGTTTATCATTTTGCACACGTGATCATAGGTATTTCGTATATGTTAAGACTTAGTGGAAAAGACAGAATAACATCTGAGAGGATAGTAGTGTCAGTTTGTCCCAAACCTGGTAAGATAATTTGACGCAAAGTATTCTCGCTTGCTGTTTTTTTGTCAAATAGTGCTTGTTTACTATCTTTTCAACTTTTGATACTTTAATAAATGTACAGAATTTCACTATCTGCGGTCGCGGTTAACCATTCTAGTTCAATAAACGGGGAATACATTTCATGTGTTTTTTTAGGTTCAGTGGTCATAAACAATTGGAAACCACTCTCGTTCGAGAAGATATCCGACGGCCCTCTAGCGACGGTTGGCGAAGTGTTGGGGGAGCTGACCACGGTTGCCACTCTGCGGATCCAACTGCTGCGGCCGCGGCTCACACCACTACAGGACATCAAGGACAAACTGCTAAGACTGCTGCTCGTACAGAGCAGACCGTTGTTAATGTCCACCGGGTGCCCTTTGGACGAGGTACGTCGGACCGTTTCAATTTGTACATGTAATATTATATACGGGTCAACCGTTAGACGCAGCTGCTAAGGTACCGGCTTCGGCGTCGCAAACCGTGGTTCGATTCCTAGCCGGTGTAAACATTTCTATGAACTGAAAAAAATTGTTCCGGGTCTGGGTATATACTTTTCTGAATTAATGTATGTAAAACGCCCTTATGATAATATTTATTTTATGCTACGTATGCTATATATTTAAAAAATAAAAATAAAGTTTTGCCCAGACTCCCAGGACTCGCGAGGTTTTCGATTTCTTTATTTTTTTTATTTTGTAGTTTTTAAGACAGAAACTTTAACATTGCACACTTCAACTTCCAAACATTGCACATGTTTTAAATAAACAACTTAAATTTTTACTTCATTTTTTGCGGAAAGAAGAACAAGCAAGACAAACTAATAAACTCATTTTAATATTAAGTAAGAATTAATAATGGTTTAGTTAAATAATATTTTGACCATCATCGTACACCAATGTTTTGACACATTTGAATGATATAAACGATTAATAATTAAATTATC
Source organism: Eurytides lysithous rurik (assembly GCA_018247575.1). NCBI lineage: Eukaryota > Metazoa > Arthropoda > Insecta > Lepidoptera > Papilionidae > Eurytides > Eurytides lysithous. The sequence goes on along the minus strand of DWHO01001988.1, from coordinate 11,805 downwards.
AGCTTTGACAATAACCTGCCTAAAGAAATTATTTATTATATATCAATGGATCGACAAAAGGTAAAAGTACACAACACACAGTACACTCAGTACGTATTACATCTGTCTTATAAGGAAGTATTAAAAAAATCAATACATTTTAACTTGTGCCGGGGAGTTATAAACGTTACAATTTAATGAGCTTATAATTATAAAGTGTAGCTATGTGAGAAGCCGTATTGAGTAGCTTACCGGTAAGAGTGTTCCGCGATGTTTCACAGCGCACATCTGTTTGTATTACCGACGTAATCTCGCGGGGTTACTTCGGTTTGCGCCCCGTATACGGCTGTCACACCGATGATCGTCAAACGATTCGTATTAGAACCGTCGCGTACTTCATCCCGGGCGACGCGTCCGCTACACTGGGCTAAACCGCCGCTCACAATGTACCCGCGACGACGTAATGTTCTTTAATGCTTGATTGTTGTTACCCCGAACCGGGGACAATGCGACCCTCGCAGACTAAACCTACACCGCCCTTATTATCGTCGAAGTTATTGTTTTCCACATTTAAGCCCGCTCATTGAAACATTGCCCTTACAATTTTTTAAATGCCTAACAGCCGAGTGTTATTGAAATTTCGCATCGCAATTCATTGGCGTTGTTTTAGTTTTTAATTTTTATTAAACCATTTTTCATTATTACAATTTACCGATGAGTTTTACAGTCTGGAAGCGTTGATTATTGGTAATAATTAAAACGTTGTACAATATTCATTAACGTTTTAAAAAAATTAAAATGATTTGTCATCCGCTTTTTTTTTACAAATGAATGCTGTGTTAAATAAACAAACGTATTCTGGTACAAATCATACATTATTTGCTTATATTATTGCAAGACATTCTTTGACTTTATTGTTAATATGGAATTGTAAATACGTGGATATTATTTTTTTAACGCTGGCGACCTTTTATTATAAGCAAATTCCTCTCGAAATCCTTCGCCGAAACGTCAAATTAATGAGTACAATCTCACAACAAGGGCGGATTTGAAGAACTCGCGATGGAGACAGATTATCAAACTCTCGCTTAAGTAGACGGGCCCGTGTATTCCGTAGGTTGTTATAATTTGCGAGGTTACATCTAAGTCTTTGCTAATAAGGATCATCAGTGGGGGAAGAATTAGAGTAGCATTTATTTAGATGTTCGCCGTCTTAAGAATTTGTTAAATGTTTGGCATCTTAAGAAATATAAGTGGTTACTATGGGAACGTCTATTTTTATGTGTGTTTTAAGAATGCTATGTAAAAAATAATCAGTACCTTATTGGCCACTGACTCATGCATCTGATATTAAATATAGTCGCTGGGTGCAAATCTGGATTGAGATTCAAATAAGGCCTATGAAAGGAACTTGTCCAGCAGCCCAGTTTTAAGCCATGACTAACCAATAAATTTAGACAAAACTAAGTACAGTTAAGTAAACTTGATTTTGGGCAACTTTGTTAAGTCATTATATCTAAACTAACATCACTGTTTTTCGTATAATCGAGTTTGTGAATTTATATCACGTAAGGTCATAGCAGCGACTTATATAACACGAATCCGAACACATCCGCAACCTCCAAATCTCATAGAAGTCTAGTTTGAACTAAGTGTGTTTACCCTTAAGAATGTTGTGTGGTGAGTGAAAATACCTGACACACTCCTCAAAGATTAGCTATATAGCTAGCGAATTTTGTGGGTGTTGAAACTTTCCATGGCTTATTGTCAATAAAAATATTTAAAATCATTATCCCTTGCACGATTTTATGTCTTTCTATTTCATTTGATTCTAAACTTTTTATTATATTGTTACTGGCTAGGTGTTTGTTTCACTTGGTATATTCTTAAAAAAGCTTTTACTTAAGGATAGTTATCAGGGAATTAAATGAGACGATAACAGCAAATGAACAATGTGAAATACTTGACGTAGCGATAGCCACGAAACTCCTTAAGGCAGCTCTTCTACTCGTTGGAAAGCAGTGATGCAGAAAACCGAAATTAGTCAATAGCTTTAAAATATAACAACGGGCAGGCATAAATTTGAGTAAGCGATGAGCCCGCCTACCTCGCCTCACCTGATACGCGAGATCTCCATACATAATAAATTTAATTGAATCTCAGACTCATCCGCGCCTCGCGTCTTATTATAATTTCCTAAATATACACCTTGTTGCCGAACGGGTTAGGGGGCCCTCCTTACCGACTGGAAAGAGGGTTAAAAGGAGTTTTAGATGTACGAACGCCTTTGATCTTATTAATACCATAAAATAATGCTTTATAATCTTATTAAACGCGAGGTTAGCGCTCGATACGCGCCCTTCTCGCGGCTTAGACGGAGCGACAGGCGCGCGATTTCAATTTGGCATTTTGGGGAACAACTTGCGGCCCAAATACTCGTTTTGCAGTCGAGCCGCGTGTAAAAAAGTATTTTCAGACATAAAAAAAAATTAAACATTTAACAAATATTCACGAATAAAGTTAACTGACAAAAAAAATCATAACTCATTAAAATTTTTAATAGAAAGCTTCTTCACAATACTTACAATTAATTTTATTCGATATAACGTTTGATTCGGTGATCGATTAGATTTGTTGTAAACTTTAACGTAACGGTTATCCGATTATCAACAAAGTAACGAGTTGAGAAAGTCATGGCGAAGTGAGCCAAATCAACCCCCCAACGGAACTGATAATCAAGCAACTTCAACTCAAAAGTTAAGCTAAACGTCAGATGAACGACTTCGGCGTTATGCTAATTTATCACGCCAATTTATGGCTACAAGGTGTTTCTCTAAATTCGCAGCAAACTTCTTCGTCGGAAAATTACAGAACGTAATCAAAAGGTTCTACAAAAACGTTAGAAGAATCGCAGATATTAATTTATTAAACAACACCCGCTAATTCCGTCAAACGCGCGTAAAGTAGCGTAAGTAAACACTATGAAAATAATATCTGATAACGTTAAGCCTATTGTGCTCAAAGTCGTCCTTTTCAACGGTACTTAACTAGAGAATGTTCGCAATCAAACACCGAATTACGTACTTAGGCGGATTACAAATGACAAAGTTATCACACGTAGGCGCCAGCTCTCGTAAATCTTACATGACGCTGAAGGAGACAATATCTGAGAGCAAATATGACCGCACTATTTAAAAACATAAAACAAAGAAGCGGATTAACGTATCACCCCGGCTAGTTGCTAACGCCGCTCAACTGACATGATTTATAGGCACAATCTGGATGTGTGTAACGCTTACATTTATTTACACAGAGTTTGATTTGGCAACGCGCAATGCAAACTGTTGGAAGTGACAGCTTGCTTGACGACCTAATCGCTGGCATTGTAGTGTGTAATCTAGTGATACGGACAGATCTTACTTGCATAACTGCCGAGCTAAACAAACCCGACAGCGCAGTCGGGGCCGTAATCTGACAGGTTCTCTTATGATTGACTACTCGCTGCTTAATGTCGCATCGAGCGCCATGCGACTTTACATTAAGTAAATAATTGTGAAATCTGAAGAAGAAAGAACGTCCAAGTAGATCCTCGCGTTTATAAACAGCGTACTGAAGAGGATGTACATCTTATCGAGTTACCGAGGCGATACCTTTAACTTGAACCACTTAGATTGTTGACACGGCGGCGTTGTGTCGAAGGCGAAGTGGGTGGATGTTAATTGCTGAGACGCCCTTCCCGCTCATTGTTTTAGAGCAGGCCATGATTGAAGTTTCGGCGGCGCGGCGCTCCAGTGATGCTCACTAACCACCGTGCAAACAGCCCGCACCGTCGGCGCCCCATCGCTCGCGCATGACACACGCATTAACAGCCGGCCTAATATTTTCATAATCTAATGGCGATGTTCTGTGAAACAATGCACGGTGTTTACACGAACAATTACCTCTGTATCTGTTGCTTGTTAGACTGACCTCTTTAAAACCATCTAAAAATGTTTGCGGTACCTTTTGTTTGTGTTTACCGTTCAATCTAATGGCGGTCGGAGATTTGAAACATTGTTCTCTTCGTTGTTGCAGGTCACTTTGGCTCAGATTTGTAGGGGACAAGATAGGACGCCGGGGCCCCACAACTTTCACGAGCCTTCTGAAGACATGCGCAGAAAGTTCGAATCCTGGTGGAGCGCTCAAGTGTCACCAAGGCCACCGCATTTCAGTCCGCGTCGGTACCCTTCGCCTGGACCGAAAAATCGTTCACCCACTCTTACTGCCATACCGGACCATCTACATCCAGCGCTTCAAACCGTTCAAAATCAATACCCGACTCAGAAGACCAGGATGAGGACTAGCTTCGATCCAGAGTTGGAGTTGCCGAAGTTGCAGCGTTGGTTTTCCGAAAACCAACACCCAAGTCGACAGCAGATTCAGCAATATGTTAGAGAGTTAAACAATTTAGAATCCCGGCGAGGACGGAAACCTTTAGACGTGAACAACGTTGTGTACTGGTTCAAAAATGCTAGAGCTGCACAGAAGAGAGCAGAGCTTCGCAACATCGGAGGATTGAGTTGTCACCTTGGTGTAAACGGCTTTAACAGCAGAAGCCATAGTCCATCTAACGGCTCTCTGATGGCGAGTAATGATAATTATGTCATGCAAGATCGCAATTCCATGAAGAGTCCAATGCAGATGTCTGGCAGTCCCGGCAGATACCCAATGTCTGTTATGTCCGAAGATAATTTATCCAATGCAGGATCTGATTTAGAAGATGACGGAGGAGAACTGAACCCGGATGACAGGGCTGAGAGCCCCGATGCACCACTTTCTCTCATTACAACGAAAAAGAATAACAACGATGAAGATATGTCCAAAGAATCCCCAAAACCTCCTGACATTATCAAGGTACTTGAAACATTTTGCATATCTAATTGGTGCATTCATATGACATTGAAAAATCTAGTTAAATAAGAAAAGATATTTTTTTAAGTCTATTTTTAAAACAATCTTTTCTTGCTAAGAACAAGCTAAAACATCAAAAATGCTGGCCGTCACGAACCTATTACTTTTTAGTTCCTAATTTATAATTATTTTGCAGGTACATGACATCAAACAGGAACCGCGTGATCTCATTAGATCCGACCAAATGAATTCGCCCCAGCGCTCGCCCGCAAAGAACAGCGACAGCTCTCACAACAACAATAACAACGTGGAAGAAGAGAATGGAGTGACGGACGATCATGACGTCGCTTCCGACGATGACGTAGTGCAGGAGCGTCATTACCGCCCCAACTCACCGCATCTGGATCGCCTACCATTCCCCATGGTGCCGAACCATCCGATGTTCGGCCATGGTATCATGTACATGAGTCAGTACATGAGCGGCTTCCCTGGCGTCGGACCAGTCCCGGGGGAAGGGGCGAGTGGTTTAAACCTGGCCCTCGCTGGAGCTTCTGACGAGCGACGCAAACGCAACCGGACCTTCATCGACCCCGTTTCAGAGGTTCCCGTTCTGGAGCAATGGTTTTCTATGAACACCCACCCGTCGCACAATCTCATACTGAAGTACACGGAGGAGCTGAATAGGATGCCGTATAGGCAAAAATTTCCACGACTGGAGTCTAAAAACGTGCAGTTCTGGTTTAAGAATAGGCGGGCGAAGTGCAAAAGGCTGAAGATGTCCCTGTACGAGCCGTCGTCGCCCGGTCACTATACGCATCCCGGGCACCCTCACGCCATCGCCGAAAGAAAAATGGTTTAAACAGAATAAGTTAACGGCACAAAATGCCCCGTAGCAAAGTTCATAACGAGTGATCTTGGAGTTGTATTAACGCTTTTGATTAGAATGATATTCTTCAGTTTCTAATTTCAGCGTGTACGTTACGAAAGACTGAATTCGAATCGTTTATGGTGTGTAGTGCCATGTTAGTATTAAAACACGTCGGTAATAAACAGAATACTGTACAGTTTGTATTATTAGAATGTTGATACGCGTATTGTTGAAGATGGAGACGTTGTTTCTTTTAAATTGAACAATACCATACAATTAGGAAACGTCAGGGAGTTCAAGTTTCATGTTATACAAACTTTCGTTAAACCTCACTGCCTACGGATTGATTTTTTCAGTGTTGACAGCATTATGATCGGACGTAACATTTCGTTTCACACATCTATGAATGAATCTCACGTTTACTGATAAAATACTTTCAATTTGTATATAAATAAATTAGTTTTAGATTTATTTATTAAATATTACAATAGTTGTAAATTAAAATCGTATGGCTAATAATACCTGTATGAATGGATTATCTCATCGAAAGTTACATTTTAAATATTCTTAGCACCACATAGACCGTGTGACTATAGAATGAGAGTAACTTCTAGAATGGTATTAAATGTTATGATAATATGTAATTAATGAGTCATTTATTATAGATTATACGTATGTTAAAATTGTATTGCACATAGAGTAGTGTTGAAATTATAAAGACGAAAACTTCGATTAACTTTATCTATTAGGAAAGACGTAAAGCTTGGATAACAACGATGTTAATGGCATCGTTCGCCTGATTTTGTTAAGTCTTAGGCCATGTATTACGCACATTCCTTCTTTCGCTATAGGTGATAATACTTCCTCAATCCAAAGATTGGTTAGTGTTATAGATTTAACAATTAAGACGTTACTAACGAACCGTGTTGTTTAGTACCAAAAACGTGAGTAAATGTCTCCGACGCGATGGCTTCTAATAAAACCCATTAACAAAAGTAGGTTGGAACATGTTCATAATCTTCCATCGCCTTATCGAAGTAATTACATTTTCGAATGCCCATATATTATTTATCTGTTATAGATCTTTACGCGATGAACTTCAATATATCAACAAACTGGTTACCTTAGTCACTTGTTAATATTATAACTTTAAAAAGAACGTTTCATTGTCAGGTTTAAATCATAGTAAGTACATATATTATATAAGGCAAAAATTTTATTCCATTCTAATCTATCACAATGTCAAACGAAAATAAGTAAAATAGGTAAGTTTGGCTTTTCGGGCAATTAATCTCGAACGTTGATAATTCCTTGATATCTCAGAGAAGCGTGTAAACTTTGAACTCAAACTTCAATCAATCTTTAGCGCGCGGATATTTCAATTCATTATTATTACGTTTAAATAGGTAAACATATACCCAAGCACCGATTTATTTTGTTATACGTACTTGTATATCTGTGGATATTCGTAACAACAAGATGAACGTAAGTTCTTTGTATTTTTGCCGATATGCATTAATACTAGATTGACAGTTGATAGCAATATAGCCAATATAGCCAACATAAGTGTATAGAAGCTTTAATATTGGCCATCGCCTCAGAGACAGCTCCCCATACAATGATACGCTATAACAGTATTTACGCATTTACTCATCGAGGCTGTAATACAAAAAGAAACTTCGACTATTGTTTTGTAGTTATTAATATTGATCGCTAGATACATTTCCATTCACATTGTTTTGTTGTTTCCATGTTATGCTTGTTTTGTGAAGCTGTGATGATGTTCCCAAATAATGTAAATATATTATTATTGTTATATTAAGGTCTCTATTGTAATTCGTCACTAGGCTCACACGAACAATTAAGCGTTTACTGCTTAGTTAATGGAGAATTATTGGCTAAATGTTTATTCCATTGAAATATAATCGAAAGATTAAATGAATATAGTATCGACAATTGAAAGTGGCTTTTCTTTCAAGTCTATCGTCCCAAAACCCTTATTACCCTTATTACATATATAAATTTACACACAAATAAACCTACTAATTTCGATCTTCTCATAACAATAAAATCAGGTTATGGATAGGTAAATCATGAACTGTTGTGCATGTTGTCCCCATATGTAATACTTTTATATTAATTTTATATAATATTAAAGCAAATCAGTTTTAAAAACTTAGACACTTCGTATGTTTGCATATATGTATGCTAACAAGACGATAGGGACAGTGGCGGTACTATCATACAAGCCCAAATGCCCCTCTTGCCCTACTAAGGAGTAAAATTAATAAATCTTAATTAGCACATAATTCCCGAATAATTTATTTTTAAATTTGAGCTTTCCGGGAATTATGTGGTAATTAAGACTTATAAATCTTACTCCTTTTGTAGGGGAAGCCGAGCTTTTGGGCTTGTATGGTAATACCACCACTGGATAGCGATATGTTTTAATGTTATGAAATATTCTCAATAAGTATTCTGAACCGCTCAGTATTGTGATTCGTACCAGCTTGAATAAATCAATGTGCTGGTCCGGGGAAGCACCAGTCTTAACGAAAACAGAATGAAGGGATAGCGCTTAACTTTGCATTTTGTCTGCTATAAACTAAACAGTTTTAGTTCATTTCTTTCTTCTAGGTAAGTGAAAACTTTCTGGGTGTTGTGAATTCTGAACAACAGCAATTATCTTACATTGGGTAAAACATCTCATTCTCTAACTAATCTAAAAAGAATAATAAAAATGAAGACAACAAAAGAGTGCTGACTTAATGCTAAAAAATCATAAACGGTGGCGGTGCCGCTGAATGAACCGGATAAGTACCAGGACCTCACAGAAAATCGCCATGAAATCGAAGTGTTTTTGCTTCAGCGGTGAGCGAGGTGGCCGATGGCTTAGTCCCTTTCCCCTCCCTCCTCACAAAAACCCCCTTAAAGTCTGGCAACGCATTTACAAGTTATTCGATGTTACAAATATCCTCAGGCAGCGGCGATCTCTTACCTGATCTAAGTGAGCCGCTCGTTCGCCCTCTACTCCATAAAAAAATAATAGTTCCATTATTGCAATGCAACATAAAAGACAATCAAAACCTCCATAATATATCTTTTTCACGTCATACCTCCCAAAACAGTTGAAGGTGTATTCCATGAAAAATATTTCTTCGGTTTAATTAAATGATAAAATTGCAAGAGTTGTAAATAAGTACAGCACGTGCCTAAAATCGAACGGATTTTCGAACAATACGGCGTGTCAGGCGACGAAGACTTATCAGGGTGGACCGATTTGGTCTGTGCCATAGACGTGAGCGGAAGCGACCGACCGCCAGTTGTGGACCCAAATCACCTGTCAAACTCACAAGTATTCCCGCAATCGCCGGCATCTGCAGACGTCTTTGTCGCGTCTTCGATCTTCGGCGGCTTTTGGCGGGCTTCCGGAGGCGTTTTGGCTGATACGGGAACAGAAACTTTAGTAAATTAAACTAACCAACAATTGTGATTCGAATTGCAGTTTAAAATAAAGAATAGCTCAATATTCTATCACTAGCGATCGCTTGGTCGAAATCGACCAAAGGAGGTTTTCTCCAAAGAGTTTATATCTTTATTGATCGATGAGATCTATGATTGACATTAATGCTATAAAAATAAACAGGAACCTTATTCGCTTGTCTAATTTAATATATAATTATAAATATTTTTTATGAATAATATATAAATAAAAAAAAACAAAATCTTTTGAATAAAAACTATAACACATTTTGATATAAAAATATACCGTAATGACCAATAAAAATATGAAGCTAAAAATGGATTACTAAAACATGAAATTTGGATAAACCCTTTTTAAACTGCCTACAAGATGAAGGACATATATCAATATCGTGGTTTTTGTACAAAAAGTACCTAATAGGGGCGCATAGATCGATGTAGTGAAGCGCTTTTACATAATTTCATCTTATTCATTATTCTATTGAAACATCTTGGGTGTAATACAAAAAAATATTAACGAACAAAAATGGAGAATATACATAAGTACATTTTATAAAAACAGTATACGTTATATACAGATGTTAATAATATGATGATAAAATAAAACTCAATTTTCTTTATGTACTTTGTATTCAATTTTCTTTATATCATCTGTTTTTATCCATGTGTTTATGTGATTACGATCATAAATAAAATAATTTTCTAAGAATAAAAAGAAACTTACATAACAAAAGTTTGTCGCAAAAACACAATGAGGCTCAAGTAAATTTCACGAAACGAACACCAAACGAGGCCTTATTTGCAGCACTTCGGATAACTTCAAGCAAGGAGTTCCAAAGTGGTGTAGCATGTACTGTGAAGGATTCCTCTTGTTATAAAAAGAAGTGTATTGTATAGATGTTAATTATCAATAATAAAAAGGATTTTAATCCAAACAATTTGAATGCCTGTTTCTCGCAAAATAAACGAAATCAGAGAAAAAAAATTAATTGCCTTTTACGAAACATCGAAAAAAGTAAATCTAACCAACGTAAGAGGTGTATCATGGCGTAATATAACGAAGTGCAGTGAAGACATAGGCACAAAAACGTTTGAGAACGATGTACCTAATATGGATTAAGCCAATTAAAGAGAGATTTGTACGTCGCTCCGCAGCGCATTTTCTTTGATTCGGGCAGACTTCCCTGCGATTCTTATCCAGTGTACCTTCTCCGTGTCAATTTACTAATTAAACTTTTTTTAAACCACGATGCAACTTAAAGGATGTTATTAATAATACTTTATATATTTTTATCCATTTCTCGAAGTTTGCGTCTTTCGTAGCTTTGGTCCTAGAATATGTTTGAATTATATTTTTCCAATTTATTTTAAACCATTACAATGCTAAAATGATATTTAAAGAAATATTTTGAAACACACACTAAATAATTAAATAAGTCGACTTTTTGTTTCATTAAAAGCAAAAGTGCAAAAATTACTGTGAAAAATTTTGCTCAGAAAAAAATAGTAGGCGCAGTTAAACAGAGCATTACTTTAGAATTTTAGTTATAAAAGATTAAAGAACTCCGACGAATATTATGTTACGTGGCAGAAAGGTATTAGACCGTTGACAAATCAGATACTAAACAACAAAAACGAAATGATTTTGAGCCAAAATAAAAAATATTGTTCGCTGCATGCAATTCAAGTACAATTTGAGGGCTTGTAAAAAAATAACGTTGAGAAATTAGCGTAGCAGTCAGTCAATGTGTTTAACAGAACATTAAGCAAATATAGAATTTCTTCGAAATAGTAATAAGATAAATTCCTACAAATGTTATGCTTTTTAAAAATCTCTTCATAATAAATCGTAAGGATTTTTAGTACAAAGCAGTCTTTCGTGCCTAATATCAGCGAAACCATTAAGGTTTTAATCTAAACAAACTGCCCTGCCGCTATGAACGAAGTCGGGCATTTATGTTAGTTAAACGTGGATTATGACGTGCCATGTAATATAGTAATTTATTACTCATTTAGCGACGGCTGCGTAGGTCTTTGGTTGAAATTTTCTTCTGTCTCTATAGAGTTATTGCTACGGTAAATAAATCGGAATTTGTGTACGTAACTTACTATTTTGTTAAAAATTATCATGTGATATAAAATAAAATAAAAATTATATTGCATACATAAGTAATAAAGTTGATAATTGCTTAAAAATCAAAACATACGGTTGCTTTTCCGACAAGTGCGTGTCTTTTTTATCGAGTATTACTCAATATACTTATTGGTACTACTCCTAACAAGTAATATTAGAAAAGTTTAAAGTCAATTCCTTCTTAGGTCAACAACAATTTTTTTCTCCCATACAAAATTAAATTAATAAATAAAATGTAATTAATGAATTAATATTTGAAACAAAAAACTACATCAACATCAAGTCAAAAAATTTTAATACATTCTTGAAACTCAGTGACAAACACGCGATAAATACTAGAAATAAGAATAAGCTTGTAACACCTCGGTTTCGTTTCCAAAAGGTTAAAAAATCCTTCATGGCCTTGAGTATACGCATATATAATAAAATTCCACAAGATGTCCTGGATCTG
>DWHO01001987.1:0-14148 GCA_018247575.1 Eurytides lysithous rurik | reverse complement strand
ACGGATTAGGCGATCCGATGAAGCTTTACACAGCCGCATAGGCTAAAAGCGTCAACGTCAGTTAAGATAAGATAAGACTCCGGTTATTGAGGCCGTTTAAGGTGAACTCTTCCTACCGTGTTGGTTAAGCTCATGTGATCCCTACTGTTCATTGGTGAAGGGACGCGAGCAGGAACGATGTAATGCAAGGCTTTCACAGCCACAATTTTTATTAGAAACATTTTCAGTGCAACGCTGCATAAAGCTAGACAGTCGTAGCATTTTTGGCTTCGTATTGCGCTGGTCACCGAAATTTTTATTTTTTGGGATATCTCGATGCCTAGTAATTTAAATTTGGATATGTTATATCATTCCAATCGGAGACAGCAATGAATTGTAAATTAATCACTAGTGATAAAACAATTGTTCATGTTTTCAATGATAAGAAGATGTGATGAACCAATCTCGGTCGTAAGACATGAATATGTGTGTGTGTATAATAAGTGAATAAAAACTTACTGCCCTTTACAACAATATTGGGTGATATTATTTACTTACTTCATTAGATGCGGAAGCAAGGGACAGAGTGCTAAATTAATTAATAGATCTAAACTCAATTTAAACCGGAGCCTGTTAGCAAATTTTGACCCTTCACTTAACACTGATGTAAATTACGAAGTGTACAATTTTATTTTATTTTATGAATACAGTGAACTACAATGTTTACAGTCACTAAACATAAAGTATATGTCACTAAACATGAAGTACTAAAGATTATTTAATATTTTAACATCGCTATTAAAATAATTTTTTCAGTGCTTTAAGTAATATTTAAACATAAGTTCGCAAATATAAATGCATATTATTTGTTATTATTAAACAATATTTATTTCTAGTTTTTTGCCGATCGTTAAGTTTAAATGTATGGATATGATATATAATATGTAAAATATTACATATACGATGTTTGCAATTCCCATTGTTATCAACTGAGATGTGTTTCTTTTTTCAATGTAATAAAAAAAATAGTTTTATATTTCAGAAACGTCAAAACAGTCAATGGCAAATACTTTTCAAATTAGTGTAGTGCTGTTGATTCTAATATCTCAATAAATGAGCAACATTAAAGTTCAATGTCCGAATGCCTGCTTTATATGTCTGCCTTATTCGATTTCGCCCTTGATTGTAGAATAGGACGTGTACGAGCAATACAAGAAAATGACATTGATAAATATTCAAACAGAGATACGGAAATTTCACGGTATTAAATTATTGTGAAGAATTTATTGGCACGGTTTTTAAGTCTGAAGTAATCATTAATATATCGATTATGAGGATAGAAAGAGATATTTAATGAATATAGAATGAAATAATATGGTATAATAATGGATAATACTCATAATTGATATATTAATGATTACTTCAGACTTATAACCGTGCAAGTAAATTCTATTCAATAATTCAAACCGTGAAATATCTAGTATAGAGCGATAGTAAGTACATCGGCTGGCTGGCACTTCGTAAGATAGTGTTAATTATTATATTTTTTAATATATTTAGATATTTAGATTTAATATATTTCTATAATAGGCCTAACCGGAAAAGTATAATTCATGACTGTGACCTTTTTTATGGATTAGGCTGATGAACGAGCAAGCGGCTCACTTGATGGCTAGTGAATACTGCCGACCCTGGAAATGTGCAGCATTACAGAACAAATGCGTTGCCAGCCTTAAAAGAAAAGGAGTGAGAGGGGGAGGAAAGGGTAGGGGAGGGAGCCACCGGCCATCTTACTCACCGGACGAAACGCAGAAGCAAAAACACTTCCACTTTACGCCGATTTTCTGTGAGTGCGTGTTACTTATACGGTTCGAGCTGTCCCGTTCAGCAGCGGAAACAGCTGCGTGGCTACCCCCGTAGATTTTCATGTTTTTAATAACATTTGTGCCGAAGAGTTATTATCTTCGTCACTTTTGAGTATATTACCTGAGTGGCCTAGTGGTGTGGTGTGGGTTTACAAATCGGCGCTTATGGGTTTGATTTCCACGGAGGCCAATGACTCTGTGTTGTTGTTCTTAGTTTGATCAGGGCATTACGAGCTGATCACCCAATTACCTTAAAAACAGGATGATTCATGTGTCGGATGGGCATTTAAAAAGTCAATCCCGGCTTCTTATCTTAGGAGGAGTCGTTATTAAGAGATCGGTTTAACGTCACCGACACTACGCCTGATCTCTTTCCGTAAAGTAAAAGAGTGAGTGCGCCTATGTCTGCGCACCCGCTTACGCATTATAACAGATCCTGCGCACTTGGCTTGCCTCTTGTAAATCGGCCGCCGTGGCACGAACAATTAAAACTGTACAAACGTACAGATGTCATCCCGTGATTTGAGAAAAAGAAAAGATGAGAAGATGAAATGGTTGTAATAATCTTAAATTATGCCTGGCAATGTATCGTATATATTCCGGCTTTGTTCTCCGATAGGTAGCTGTTCAAACTGATTTCATTACATTATAAAGACGTATCATACTTTAGAATGTGTGAGCATTTTGTTTGTATAATTGGCCAGTGCTAATTCGGGGGTTATAACGTTTGTGTTAAAAGAAAACAGATGTTAATTACATATTTAAGTAAATTGTTAAAATTAAACTAATTTATGGATTTTATCGGCATGGTAACGACAGACCATCGTTTCTGTAAAGTGTTCGAAACGTCGAAAATTAGAATCAAAATAAAAATAGCGATAAAATCCTTAAATTACTTCTATAACATAAATTACGTAAATATCTATGGATTGAGTGCTTAAACAGGATCCTGTTAGGAGTTTCGGTAGTCTTAGGATAATATAAGAGGAAACAGCTTGTATATTGGTTATGATAAAAGTTAATTCGATATTAATACGGAAACAGCTTTATATAATTTATCATAGGATCAATTGAAATAAATATAATGAGGCGATAGCAACAGTGAACTTCAGGTCAGACTTGACAATTTAAACCAAAATACCACCTGAACAAAATACCAGTTAATCCAGCAAGAAGTAAATTTATAACTCTCTTTAGATAAATCGGGGGCGGCGAACGCGCTAGCAAAAGTTAAATCACTGTTTAAAGCACCAATAAAACTTTAAGAAATTGCTCCTTTTAAATACGATCGTCTACGATTTAAAATGTCTATGAAGCCTCTTTATCAGACCAATATCTCATTTACTAAGGCCACGGAGGACTGGGACAGAATATTTCGAACCCTCTAACTACATCGTCTTGTTTATAACAGCTTACTTTTAATAATACTTTAGTGGGAAATGTTTATATCTACAAGTAATGTAGATATAAATCAGTAATTCTATGGATTTAGATCAAATCATCGATAAAATTAATTCCGATGATCATTGTTGAACACTTTAAATAAATCTAGGAGTGATACCGGTGAACATTTCTTAATAAAGTGAATACCAACTGGTGAGTAAAAAATAATATAAAAAAGGCTTATTGAAGTAATAACTGTGAATAAGTAAATATTCAAAATAATAAATACTGAGGAAACAATAGTTAAGGTTAAATAATTACATTCGCTTTGACAATGTGTATATATTAAGACAGTGAGTTTGCTATATAATATAATTTTTCTACGGGCGATCGGATTATGCAAGTTGAAGGCTTACAAAGGCTTCTAGGGTGAGTGCCGCCGTCAATAAATGACGAAACAGAATCTGGCGAATATCTCAGCTTATTGGTTAGAAATTCTTGTGGCTGTGTGATATAAGGGAGTCACCAGCGCTTAGCCGGGAATAAATTTGCTAAGTGCAGCGCGCTACAGTGGCATGCGGTTATTGGAATATATTTCCCGCGGTTTCCTTATGAACTATATATGGGGATGATAGAGCGAAAACGGAGCTTTGCATTCATGATTTTTAAATTCAGTTTTATTCATTTTTATTTTTTCTTGTAACACTGTCCCTATTGTCAAAGTCAAATTTAAAATTGGATTGGTTTACAGACACTTTTTGACGTCTATTGATTCTACTACCTGTTTGGAAAAGATTGCCTCAGTACTGAGAAGAACGGGTAAAGAAACTCAGCGGAACTTTAACTCTCTCTTTTAAAAAACTTTGTTTACAATTTTCATAACTTGAATCTTGATCCCAAGGTGAGCTGCTTTCTATGAAATCATTTACTGTATAATATCTTAGCACATAGACTTCTTTAAATTTGGCACTAGGAGCTTTCTGGACAATTTTTAGAAAGAGCACTATTGTAAAAACTTATACATTGGCCACAAAAAGTTCGTACGTTCGTTCGTTTACAACGAGTCTTGGGAATTGGTAGTAAGATTTTTTTAAAACTCTGCCCATATTGTAAGATAGAAATATCTTGTCTTACAAGAGCGTTTTACATACATAAATTTTACGCGGGCAAACACCCAGATCCGAAACAAACATCTGTAGTTCGTACAAATTTGCCCCGGGTGGGAATCGAACCCACGACCAGCGACGCCGATGCCATAGCTTAACATCTGCGCCAAACAGTAGACGTGTCTTGTAGGGGCGTTTAACATATACAGATCTCACAGGGCAAACGCCCAGATACGAAACGATTATTTGTTGTTCATACAAAATATTTGTCTCGGTTCGGAATCGACAAAAATCATGAACAATCGTCATAATCAAAATAGTAATTTAAATGCATAAACATCACAAATATACCACATTTGTAATATACGACTTCACGTTTATGAAAAATAATTTATATATTCAAGCTATAGATGACGAACCGGGAGATATAATTGAAATTATTAGTGTGTGTATGGTATGGTAAGAAAACGGCATAGCTATTACACTGTATTAAGGCTCAACATACTGTAACGGTATTTTAAAAGAGCAACTGTTGAGTTCCTCGCCAGCTCTTCTCAACAGAACTGCATTCCGAACCAGTAGTAGCGTTATCACGAACAAAATGCAAAAATGACGATTCAAAAATGCTTGTAAAGGCCTATTTGAATAAATATGATTTGATTTGAACACTTCAAATGGCTCTATTTAAGAAACAAGCAAGGCGTTTCTTTTCTACAGGGAGAAATTGGCTTTATGAATTCGAAATTAATTAATGTTGTGTAGCTCTCAACTCAAGTTTGACGCGGGTTGATAGAAAAATGATTTTCCCATAATTTATGTGTCACACTGATGGGTTGACATTTGGCTTTATTCGCCTTACTAAGTAGCGAGTGTGTGTGTATTCTGATATTTTTTCTTGCAACCTTAATTCAGGTTATCATTAAATTAAATTCCCTAAATATCAAGTTGCCAATAATCGTTTGAGGGAAATTTCTTTGTAACCTACACAGTTGGTTACAAAACTTAGGAGGTTAATAAGATCTATGTAAGTAAAATTATGAATCATCAATATTTTAAAACAGCTTCACGGGTTTAAGATCCTAGCAGAGAAAAGACCTTTATAGAATTGGTATAATTGGAAATCCGGGCAGCGTGCCAACTCATTTACTAATATAGTTATTTTTGCTATCTAACAAAGATTGAATCGATGCTTCTGTTAAAAGTTTTGCCACCTTGCATTCGTACAAACTATAAGAAAAAGGAAATATTTTGTAATATTCAAATGCACGATATAGTTTTAAAATTAGATTTTGTGAGCGTTAGAAGTTGCCCAAAAAAATTTGTTAATAAGCTTCGTTCTGAAGTTAAAAAATGTAATTTCAATGTCAGATATAAAATGACAAAGCGTATAGTTCATTAAGATTGCTGCTTTGTATTCTAAACGAGATAGATATAATAAAATATAAATCGATAGTCAAATTCAGCGTTAGTCGGTTAGTTAATCTTATTAATATCAAACATTTCTCACATATGATCTACACATTCATTAAATAAATATAAAATAACATTAATTTTTTTTATTTAAACAATCAGTATAATTTGGAACTCGCTAAGATTAGGTGATGTGATATTCTGACTTTAAAAGAAAATTCTAATCTGTTTTATTTAAAAAAAAAATGTAGTAAAAGTCACATAAATTTATTATACATTTAAAGTTTAATTAATTTAATATTTTATCGAAATAGAAAATCTAATTTTTCATTTGAAACAGACGGGCAATTACATTCTACACAAGTTGAAGTTCTGCAGACTTCCAGTGTAAGTATTTGCGATGTCGGAGCGATATTGGCAAAGGATAAAACAAAAACGTGGCGCATCTCTGAGGTTATTGGTTTGAAATAAATCAGATGCATGCTACAAGAATACAGCTTGCAAGTCGCACAACTAATGACAACTCATCTAATATCATTTTTGTAACTTTATGCAAAGTACAAGTTTATAGAAATAAAAGCTCGCCTTCAATGTTAACCTGAGGTCAAATTCCGGTGACAGAATCAGACAATATTCATATGAAAATTGTTCTCTATTTCAAACATTAATTACAACATGGACAGCGAGGCCTTAGAATTATTTTGTACAGAAATTTAATGGTGGTGCCATATTGTATGGTAATGGAACTAAATTATAAGTCTTGCGAGGTAAGCTTTTAACAACAAAATGCTATATATTATTCTACGCTGCATTAGTTCAAAACAGCTTGGCTTTGCGCTTATATAAGTTGCTCTATCTCTTCGTCTAGTAATTATGCAGACAATATTGCACTTAAAATCAGAACTGCGCGTCACTGAAGAATAACTGGAAATACTGTGATACTTGTCTAAATAGAATCTGCAAAAAATCTTAGTATGGTCTATAAAAAAATCCTAATACCTCCTACAATCATATTCTTACATAATTCAGTTAACCTCACCTAAAATGATGAAAATTGAGAAAAAATGTAAAAGAGAGCGAGATAACGGGGTAGGTGGGATCTATCTAATCCAATCACACTCTCTTAGTTGTATGAAAAATTAAATACTATCATAACACTTTTTAATTTAAACCTACACATTTCAGAAATGATAAAAAATTGTTATATGATATGTGAAGACCTGGCCTGGGTCTGCGCCCTTATACAGAAGAGGCCTGTGCTCAGTAGTAGGACCCATATTAGCATCATATACTTACTAGTACGAATACTGCCTCCATAGGTCCGTCGTTTGCAAACCGTAGGCTGTGGGTTCGAATCCCGCGGAGGACAATGACTATGTGTTGTTTTTCTTAGTTTGGTTAGGGGATTACGGGCTGATCCATGCGTTGGATGGGCGTGTAAAAAGTTGGTCCCGGCTTCTTATCGACGCCATCTAGCGGTGGTGTGGAGAAGTCTTTATTAAGAGGTTGGTTTAATGTCACCGACCCTGCGCCTGATCTCTCTCCGGTCTTGTCGGTTACCCGTCCCATCGGGCTATGCGGGCTAAGGAAGAGTGAGTACACCTGTGTCTGCGCAAACGCTTGTGCACTATAATATATTCCACGCACTTGGCTGGTCTATTTCAGATCGGCCACCGTGGCCAGATTCGGTCAGAAGAACATTACTACTTAGACTAATACGGATGAACAAGTTGTTATTAAAACAATTATTATAAATAATATAGCAGTGCGCTGTATTTTTCTAGTAGTTCTTAGCCTTAAAATAACCAGATTAAATGGATGGAATAAATTAGACGTTAGAGAGATTTACACACGAAATAAGTGCCAAGTTAGTCCTTTATGCGAATGAAAATGCCATTAGGGTATGGAATGAGCTATACAGCAATGCGTGGTGTGAAAAACAATAATATTAGGATGGATTAAATTGTTCTTAACAAAACTAGCAGGTATCTTAAAGTATTATTTAAAGTGAAAATTTAAAATGCAAAAAAAAAGTTCATTACTAAATAGCTTTCTAAAGACGCCATTGCGTATAAGCTCACATTTCGCCACCTGAATCCTTAACACTTTTTAATGCGGGAGTGATTATTGTTGATCATATTCGAAATGCTTTGCCCATAAGCTGCTATATACTCTATTAAAAGTGATATTCAGAGGGAAATTTGGATTGTAATACTTAAAGGAATAATTCATTATTCACTCACTTTATTGTCAGTAATACAATTCAGTTAATAATCAGACGTACGATTTTTTCGCTCGTTTCATCATAAAGTTTTCTATGCTTCTCGTGGATAGGCTCTAATTATTAAATGTATCTCTAATTATTAATAACTAAGCTGAGACGGAGTTATTTTACAAAACTTAAGGATTATTCGAGCAATTAGATTGCCTGATGAAAAGTGGTACAATTACAACACTCGTTACTTTGTTGGGATCACAGCTTAGTCCACATACCAATACACTGTAATTTATCACATATTTTATCATTATTCTCGGTAATTTTTCTTGAATCCCGATCACAGTTATGATTCATTTTACTGCTTCGGGATGGAATAACTGCCAACCGTCTGATACTTTGTAGAAAGAATCTTCTTTGAGAAAGAAACTTCTTTATGGACGTCGGAGGGATGTTAGATACTTTAATTTTGTTTTCATTCTACCTGAATTTTGTATAAAATACTGTTACTAGAGTAAATACTGTTAAAATACTGATGTAATTCAATTATTATTACTAGTCATCGCCTAGGGGTTGAAATTAATTAAAGGTTTTCTTTGAAGCCTTTTTTATTTATTGAATTGCACTTTTTGGACTGTGTTTTAACAAATGTAATGTTAATCGTGTGTACGTTTGAAATTAATAATTAATTGTTCGTTAACCGGTAAGCAATTAATAAAAACACGAAAGTATGTAATTAAGAAATTAACCGTACCTACAAATTTTGCATATCATTAATATATTTATATGCAGTTTTTTTAACGATTATTAATCCGATAGTCATATACAGACTAGTTTATATGGAACCCCAAGCGAAAATGCGTATCGTAGAACAATATTTGGTCTTATCATAGAGGAAAATATCACAACATATCAGTTCTGAGATATCAGTTTGTGAATATGTTGAAGTTCTATAAAGGTTTCTACCGTCAGTATTAGATATTGACGAACGGCGAAACTGAAATGTTAGAAATGAAGCGAATCAAATTTCTGGCGACTGTGCAACATAAGAGAACCGCTGGCGCGTATCTGGGAATAAATTTGCTAAGCGAGACGCTCGGCGCATGTGGCTATTGGAATATATTCCCTGCGGTTTTCTTATTCAATCGTTTTCCTATTCGTTGTACTAACGTAATTGAAACTAATGCCAGTATCGTCAATACATAGAATCGTCAATACATTGAGTTTAGCAACGTTGAAAATAATTTAAAAATAATTAATATGAAAGTTGGCATAGATTAATAAAATTACTTTTCTGAGCTCTCTTAAGACTGTGAACACAATAATTTTAGATTACAAACGAAGGTTAATGAGGATTAATTCGTTTTTGCTATTGGATAAGTATCATGACGCTCTACAAGATCTTGGAACGTAAAAGGTCAATTGTGATTGTAGCTTCTTTGAAATGGTTTCAACTAAAGACCAAGAAGTAAAGGGACATGGAGAAGTTAACCGACGCGTGTTCAAAAATATTTTAGTCAAATCCAACTATTATAAGAGGTTTGATAAGCCTCACACTAATATTGCAACTCCTCATGGTAAATTATATAAGGCGTCAATAAAAGACAGTTGTATAAGACTAAACTTAAAAATCTATAAGGCCCGGTTGAACTTACAACGACTAGTAATCGTATTGTATATTCAACCACATTCATTTATTTGGGATATGTAAACAAGTATCATAATTAGAACTTTACTTTTTCTTATTCACAAACATCGTATAAGAGACGTGGCTAATTTTTGTGTATGTATAGAATTTTATTCTAAGAAATGGAACACATGTGAAAAACACGGATACTTGTTTCGTCTTTCTTATCAACCTTAAAAGAACATAGTTAGTAAACAGATATGCTAGTACAAGATATATCCCGCTCACGTATCTCGTAAATTTAATCAGGGGCGATATTGAATTGACCAATTCAAGCGCCACAAGAGGTCGAGCCTGAATCACTGAGAACGTGCGTTCCTTCGTATTGAGGAGTAATTCGACTGTGGGTGATACTAATGAATCAACGAACAATATCGAGATATATAAAGGACTCTTGAGTTTAAGGATTTGACGAATATACGTAATCAGATTAAAAATTTTATTAGTATCCAAAGCATCAATTGACATATTTTCTATAAGTGCCTGAGGTTTAGTACCTTTTAAATTACGATCACAGAGTTTTAATCGGTAAGATGTAGTTGGTGCTTGCCTGAGTGCTCATCTTCGTTCCAGGGCGGTTTTCACCATACCCAGCAACTAATTACTTCTTAGTGGGCCGTCAGAGAACCGTCAGAGAAATGATCTGCATACCGGACTCCAACGGCCCTTAGCCGTCATATAAATTTTGTCAATCTGCATGTCATCACGGTTAAACCCGTAAATAGACAAGATCTCGTGAAGAATTTTTATTCTTTTCGGATACTATGTACTGATAAAACGTCACAGAATCGCCTGGACTAAATCGTTGTACCTTTGAAATTGTCGTTTTATTTTTTTGTGTCCTTTGTAATGATGTCATAAAAACGAGTAATCTTACGCCTCTTTAACTCCCTACGGCCCTACGGGATCAAAAATCCGAAAGAAAAATAACTTAAAGAGAATGTTTGGTACATCGATATGTTTGACGCAATTCCGAAACCCTCAAACTTTTGTTTGCCGATATAAAACTCCCTATAATCCGTGAAAACAAATTCACATCTATCTTTGTTTGACCAGGACTTCGAAAGTTGTGGGTGTTTGCGTGCCTTATTCGTTATATGCGGATCACCGGCGACTATTTCAATAATAATGTGGGCGAGAGACCGAAATATTAATGTAATCGTTACCTTTAAGCTTCCAACTTTTATTTTTTATGTTTGACAGTGGCAGTTTTTTATTATTATTTTGAGTGATTTTTTATTTTTACGAGTTCTGTGTACCAATAAAACTTTATAGAATCATATAGACATCAAAACATTAAGGTCCTATACATTAAGGTGGTAGAGCCACGTGGTTATTCCCGCTGCTTGAAAGGCCGGCTTAAACCGGATCAGTACTACGACTTCACAGAAAACCGGCGCGAAATTGAACAATTTCACACGCTAGACTGCACTTTGCTTATATGTGTAAAAGTTCAATTTAGCTAACACTAGCGCTTTAAATAGCTTAAATTGAAACCTCGGCACAAGAAAGAAGTATTGGTGAACCTTTTAGAAGTATGGTTATGAAAAAAGGAAGAATATTGAGTGAGGTCGAGGTTTAAAAAATTCAATGTCTTATGTGATCTCATTGGAATAGCTTACGTCGGCAAGTTATATTATTTTATATGTATTCTAAAAACCCATATAGTATATTACAGCCTTAAAATGTAAGAGTGAAACTTTATATAATGAAGATATATAATTATGTAAATCAATTTAAATATGAATAACTAATAAATATCTCGCGAAAAAGAGTAAAGTTTCAGTCGAATTTACATTGCATTTCGAACTAAACCTTGTTAGTTATTCCATCGATGAAGTTGAAATATGAGACTGAAGTTGGAGATTGAAGTCGGTATGCGCAATATCTCTGATATACATTCCATATAGAAGTGGAACCATCTGCTGGCTGTCTGACGTACCATTCTAACGAAGTTGTTCGTTAGAAAGTAGTTTGATTTACTTCAATATCGTTTGGGATGTGTATTTGCATAAAATAATGAAAATCAACGAACATAATTTAAAATTAACATACGATATTAAAGATAGAGGGAGAGAGATATTTGGAAAATATGTCGATATTTGTTACCGACAAAGCGAACCGTATTGATAGTCGCGACTAGGCTTTGAACCCGGAACCTTTAATCCTATATGCTACTGCTAGTGTACATATTGGCCAACATTATTTACATTTCCACATAAATCATTTCAATATACCAAATACTTTTATAAATACTAGCCATCGCCTAATGGTAGGAATCGACCAATGAAATTGATCTTCGAAGAGTTCCTCTTTATGCATTCAATAACATAGTTTCTAGACTGAATCTTGCTATTAACAGTGTAAATATAAATAATAAACGTATTCATTTATGTAAATAACAATATTTTTAATGAATAAATTAGACAGGTTTTAGTTTTTCGCTCTATCTGAAATCAACTTTAAAATAAGTATAAAGCTATCTCTTCATCTATTAAGGTACATGTAATGTGATGAGATAGGCTTCATGGTTTTAAGGGTATAAACGCTTTAAAGTGTTTGAAAACTCTAAGTATAAATTAAAAATAAACATGACAAAACCCATAAAATAGTTTTATACTATAACTAGCTGACCCGGTGAACTTCGTACCACCTAACAGTCGATTCTTTAATTTTTTTATTATTTTTTTTAATACTTATTCTGCTATTCGGGACAACGGGACACCGGGTCAGCCAGTGAGATAAAAAAAAGAAGAAAAAAGTAGCACTTTATGGTACACGATATTTTTTGTTTGATTACCTGGCGCGTTTTTCCAACACAGGAACAGGCAACATACAGTTGACCATGCGAGAAACATGGGTTTTCTAGATTAATACCACAAACACTTAATGATTGCTCCTGGGATTTGTTTATTGTCATAGCGAAAGCAAACCGTACTGGAAACTGTAGTCGTTTAAACTCGAATGGTACGTCAGTCGGAATCATAGGGATGCGGGTTATCAAAACGTCTTCTCCTTTATACTTTCCTTTCAATGTGATTGCTTCTATTACGTTATTCAGTAATTTTATTATCGCTAATCGTGTCCCGTTACAAACTTGCGGTTGATTAATATTTCGCAACACTATAACTACAGACCCAACCTTTAATTGAAGATAGTGAGGAGGTAATCCTGGCAAATCAAGTGAGTTTAAAAACTCCGGTGGATAGTTCACGACATCATCTTCATTAATTGCCGTATCAACTGATTTATACGTCCTCATTTCGCCAGGAATGTAATCTTGAATTTTGAAATTTAATTCATTTACATCAGTGTTTTTGGCAGCCAGTATAGCTCGTTCGCTCAACCAATCATGGAATAAGTAATTTTGAGCAACATTTGGAAACACTTTTTGAATGAGTTCAGCTTTTGATTGCGTTAACTGACAAAAACTCTCAGGAAAGGTGACGTAGGCAGTCAGCACATCTATAGGAAATTTGCCATTACCAATATCAATGAGTTATTTAGAAAATATGTCTCCGGATTAATCATTTTGGAACATGACATGCATATTCTTGCTTAAAAGTAATACCTTGACAGGTTTCGACAAATTGGAGGACTTTAAGCATGCATTCAGTTCATCAGCTTACGTTGAACGTGGACCCACTGGCAATGTGGCGAAAATCTCCTGATAATAAAATTATTGCGCCACCAAATTGGTTTTGGTTGTTCCTTGGATCTTTTAAATTTATATCTAAAGCCTCTAAAGATTTTTATTTTACATTGTTGCAAAACCTTTGCCATTGACGAATTCTTGGAAATGTAGCAGGTTAGAGTGTACTTGATAGATTTTACTGAATAGCAAGATTCAATATTGATGTGTGCTTTGAAAGTTTTTGATGAGATCTGTGAATATGAAAAAATCCAACGATTACCTATTTCAATATATTGTTGATTTACTTTGACAATTGTTGATCTTCCATTGCCTGCTGATGATCGCCGGCGATAGAGTAGATAACCACCATTCCCAGTAATTGTTTCCGATATTAATGTCCGTGGATAGCGCTTTGAACAGTTACCATTTATCATACACGGTACATTTTGATTAAGTGTTTCACATGGACCATGTATCATGTTTTTGATAACTACTTCATGCCAAGCCAGGATCTACTTGTTCATTAGTGATTTCAGCTGATATGACTTCATCAACTTATTTGGCCTAATTTTTTAACCAACCAAATTAAAATGTGTGCATGCATGCAATCCACGTTCCTGCCACTCTACAGAATACATCCAGCAGCGTGTCTTACCAAACTCACAATGCTTAACAATTAAATCCATTAAAGATTTCAACTTTTGTCTGAAGACTCTTGCTGTAATGTCATGACGATCAAAAGGTGATTGGCCAAGAAATAACGCTTGTTTAATTTCTTTCTATTGTGGATTGATGTAAATGTAATGAACAAATCTGCTGTGCCATAATGCCGAACATAGGACATGGCATCTCGAGCAAATTCATGCATA
>DWHO01001986.1:0-14152 GCA_018247575.1 Eurytides lysithous rurik | reverse complement strand
TATATATATATATATATATAATCATGATTGCCATAACAAGAGAAAATGGGTATTGAAAATATAGTTCAATAATTAACATGGCAAATATTTGAAATATAGTATAATTCACAAGCCTATTCAAAATGTAATGGACCCAACTTTATATGGACTACTGCCCAAAACCCTTGCCAATTTACAAGAAAAAAAAATTCCAATACCCTCCTTTTTACATAATAGTTAATAATACAAATTTTATTTGTCTGTTTCTAAAGGGTTTTATGTTAGTTAGGGCTTTAGTTCCTAAAGGGCTTTATGGTCTAAGGTGACAATAACTGTTTGAATAAAAAGTTTACACCTACAGTTCCATGAACCTTAAACACTTATATTCGTTTTTGGTTATTATTTTTAAAATGTTATATAAAATCTTAGATTAAAGTTTTAACATGTTATTATACTATATTTTACATTATTTATAACCACAACTGCTCTAAATAATACATAAATAATGTCAGAAATAATAATCACACAATTGAGTGCTGCAATAATGACAAAGTTTATCATAAATGTTAAAAAATATTTTAATTTCATACCTCTTTTGCTCTTAGAATACATCTCTGCAACAGACTGCAATATATCTGGTTGATGTTCTGTAGCAGGAGGTTGGTCATTATAAACTAAAGAAATTATATTTCTATCCTGGAAAAAAACATAATAATATATGTAAAAAGTAAAATTGAAAAATCAAATTGATTGTAAGATATGATAGTTAAGAAACAGTGGTAAATAAAAAAGGAATACAAATCAGTAGAAATGAAATCTTTGAAAGAACAAAATATAGCAGAACTAAATTGTTTACTTACTTGGTATAATGGCATTAAAGTCTTCCCAACCATAGAACGGGGATCACTGATTGCTAAATCTGACATGATCCATCCTCCTCTTAGCTTTGAAGGTGTCAGGTACATATATGCAACCCCTCTTCGCACTAAAGGATTTAAGTGATTCTTCTCCCGCGGCAGTTTGTACACATAGAACCTGTGGTTTTTATAAACTTTTAAATATTTGTTAAATACAGATATTATTCATCACTTAAAATTTTAGTTTAAAAAAAATTGTGTCATATCAATTTTATG
Source organism: Eurytides lysithous rurik (assembly GCA_018247575.1). Lineage (NCBI taxonomy): Eukaryota > Metazoa > Arthropoda > Insecta > Lepidoptera > Papilionidae > Eurytides > Eurytides lysithous. Next base: position 13,040 of record DWHO01001986.1, on the reverse strand, counting down.
CATTGTAATTTTTGATACTTTTATGTGTAAGCTTTCCTAAGGGATAAGTATACTTATAGAAATAATAGGAAAGGAAGTATAAAATTTTGATATTTCATTTTTTATTTATTTATTACTAATAAAAAATAAATTTTAAATTTTTTCTATTAATGTTTGTATCAATTATGGTTTTATATTATTTTTGTATTTCAAGTATTCTACTACTTCAACTTCTTTGTTATTTATTACGCATATCGCGCATTTCCTATGCGCCATTTATTAACAACATTTAAATTTACAAATAAATAATACAACGAAAAAACATTTGAATACCTTACCAATCAACTGGTTCACCCCTTTCATTTCGACACTGTGGTGTTAAACTAAGACACTCTGTCAAAACTAAAGAAATCAAGAGTAAAGTAAAGCTATACATCGTTACGTGTTTACTTCATGAAAGACACTCGCGAAGTAATAGGAGACTCAGGAAGTTCACATCACAGTTGTTCATGATGTCATGCAATTTGAACATAGAATGTATGCAGAAGCGATGCAAACAATAACTTGTTTATAAAACATTATGAAATTGTTTCCTTTTGACTAAACAAATTCACCGGTGAGTCGTTCTGAAAGTAATTCGTTGATCGACTCAATGTTTATTATTTACTTTGTATATAAAGAATTGTTTCACTTTGTTTTGTTTACCAACACAACTGTCAAAAGTTCTGAGACAAAGTTAATAAAACGAACAATGGGACAATAATGTTAAAGCTTACGGTAATCAGGATGAATAATAATTCGTGGCATGAAAGGTAAAAAAATATGTATGATTTGAGGTACTTTCATAGGTAAAAAGGCGGTAATAAAAAAATAACAGTAAATAATTATTAGCCCAACGTAAGTGCCATCTACTGGCTCTATTTCGTAAGTTTTAATGAATGCCCTTTTTTAATTAATGGGATTATGCGATAACGACCTCGGTTTGGGTCAAAATTGCCAGTAATTGTAGATTTTGACTTCGTATACTATTCGTAGGCTTACAGTAATATCACTATGACTCTGATATAATACACCGAAACGTAGCTTTATTTTGGTATTAATGAATAACTTACGAATTTTTCGGTGACGTATCTAAACGAAAAATCATTCAAATTGTAGAAAACCCTACATTGTTAGCCCTCAAACTTAGACGGATAAGCATTTCAGGAATTAAGTATTAAATAAGAATTTTTATCAAAATTAACGCCTGTGATGAAGGGACATTTCTTTAAAACCAATTTGACTACAAATGGGCTTTTAAGAACACTTCGATGGACATACAAAGGCAATACAATTCGTAGCATTTGGAGTACCTGTATGGCCAAATAGAGCCATATATATAATGGCCAATTGACGCTGTAGATCCAAAATTTAATCTTACCTCAACACATGTCAGACAATTTCAGAGTTTATTGCATAGTTCGACTAAACGTTTCATTGTTATTGGATTTTGATATAACTTCGAAGGGAAATTGGGATGTTCGTTTTATTTGAGGTTGAAACATTGAATTAAGTTAGTAACCTTTATTACTAATGTTTTGACAAGCGACGAGCTTGCATTAAAATTCTATTGCAATTTGAGAATAATCTACTTCAGTGTTTGTTTAGAAGTTTACTGCTAAACTGATGTAAGATTTTTATTAGGCGTTTAAATTATCGAAATGCTAGTTTCACCTGTATCGAAACTTCGGACATTTTTTATTCTTTGCTAATACCATACATGTTTAAATTATCGTATGTTCAAATTATTAAACGTTATTAGTTACAAGTATGTTTATGACACAAGGTGAAAAATAGCTAGTTAAGTTGGGAAATAATAACACTATGTGGTTGAGACTGTGATTTGTTATTGTTCTGATTACGGTGACTAATATCAATGTTGAATGACATTTTTAGGGAAAATATGGAAGTAAAACCATAACAGAAAAATAAAATATATATTTAATTTTATAATTTTTTAAAGATAATTAACGATAAGAGATTAAAATATACACAATTTCACTGGAAGACATATGAATGTTAAGGTTTACCATATAAAAATAAATGCTGTCTAATATTTTTCCTTATTTTATACATTACTTTGACCAGAATGGTTTACTGTTGAGTTGGCATAGATACGGCAGCTTTAGCGTGAGATACATCACTCTGTCTCCAGAAAGAGACAACAGTCTTCAACTCTGTGTAGAAATCAATACCTTGCTTCCCACAGAAGTGATTAGTACCTAGGAAACTGCCTCGAGTACCAGTAAAGGAGAACATAGAAAGGGGCACAGGTATGGGAACATTGACTCCCACTTGCCCAACATCTATCTCCGCAGAGAACTTCCTAGCTGCGGCACCATTCGTGGTAAATATTGCAGTTCCGTTTCCATAGGGATTTGAATTGATCAATTGAATAGCTTCATCTAGAGTGTCTACAAATAGACAGACTAGAACCGGCCCAAAGATTTCCTCTTTATAGCATTCCATGTTCGGCTTGACATGAGTGAGGATTGTGGGTCCTACGAAATTGCCCCTTTCAAAACCAGATACCTTGATTCCGCGTCCATCAAGCGCTAACTTGGCTCCATCTTTGACTCCTGTAAAAAAATAAAGGCACTAAATAAAGGGTAGACTATACTATGTTTTCAATAAAGATTGAAATACCTTTTCTGTTTATGTTAACACAGCAGAGTATGGATATGGCAAGTTTGCTTTTAATAATATTAATATAAAAATTAAAGCTTAACTTTGACTATAGTACAATCTATACAATCTTCCGACAAAGCTGTAAAAGCCATTGGGCTAAAAACAATCTATATATTTATTTATAAATACTGTGCAGTGATGTGTTGTTAGGGGAAGTATTGTTCATATTCAAAATATCGATGCCATATGGAATATTGTTTTTTGTTTATATTGGTAAAAACATATATTAAATAATGTGATTTTTAACTTTTAACAAATGAACAATTATTTTTAAGATGTTTGTTTATTAAGATCTAAACAACTACGGTTGAATTTCGATACTACTATGCAACTCATTTGCCTTATGCTAATGTTCAAAATTAGTCAGCTTGTATTTTCTATGCCCAGTATATCTTTATTGGTGATAACTTTCAAACCGGAAACTCAGTGATGCATGTATATAATTTCTTACAGCAGAATAATTAGCAGTGCCAATTATAAAAAGTTTTTATCAACATGACAGTCAAGTTATATACCTGATTCAACCAGCCTGAGAATTCTCTCCTTAGCTTTAACAGAGATAACAGGACCAACATCAGTTCCTGGCACATGACCAGCATTCACTTTTAATGCTTCAGCACGTTTTACTAAATCTGGAATCCAATCTTTGGCTTCACCTGCAACAAGCAAATAAAAAATTAAATATTGATGGTTTCATTAAAGTCATATTCTTGGAATGGAAGACGATAATTTTGCATGCACAGTGATCAAAACAATCCTAATATTGTTGTTATTTCGAAATTGTAAACAATTACATGCTATGGCAATTAATTTTTAATAACGAAAATTCGGAAAAATTAACTATTATCAAACATACCAACAAACACGGCAGTACTGAGAGCCATACAACGTTGACCAGCCGCGCCAAACGCAGCACCTGCTAACTGGTTGAGTGTGTGTTCTTTATTTGCGTCCGGCATAATAACTCCGTGGTTTTTAGCGCCCATGTTGCTTTGTACTCTTTTGCCTGCAATAAACATTATTTACTGTTGAGATTAATTAAGACATAAAGTAGAGCATTAAAAACTTATCTGTAATAAACACATCTTGTAAACAAAGACTAAAAAATGAGATAAAGCACTGATATTTATGATTTTATAAATAACTCTATCTGACCACTTCATCACTTTATAAATAAGTATTTGGAGAAAAGATAAATACCGGCTGCCGAAGCTCTTGTGTAGATATGTTTCCCAGCCCCATCTCCACCAACAAATGATACTGCTTTGATGTCTGGGTGATCACAGAAGAAGTTAACGGGGTCATGAGTACCATGGACAACCTTTGAAAAATAATTACTCATTTTACATCACATGAAAAAGTCAGTCAACTTATCAGCTACACGTAAAGCGTACCGTCCGGTAAATAATGTAGCTTATGATCGATTCACTTTGTATTTGCATTCAGCAGTTGTGGTAAAATCTCTAACATATGGGTGTTTGTAGCTAGTGGTCATTACTTACTATTGTTACTAGTTGATTTATAAACATTATAGTGTTAATATAACTGTTATGTTTTAGTTTGAGCAAACTTACACTGACCACACCAGGTGGAGCACCAGCTTCTTGCAATAACTCCATCATGAGCAAAGTTGCTCCGGGATCTTGCTCCGAAGGTTTAATGAGACAAGTATTTCCCGTAACAATGGCAGGTGGAAACATCCAGAGAGGAATCATTACAGGAAAGTTAAAAGCTGCCACACCTTTAAATATACAAAACTATATTTTTAATTTTTTCTATGAAATAAGATATATAAAAACAAATTAAACAAGTGTTTACTTACACTTGCTTAGATTAGTTTGTAACAACTTTTTAGGAGTAATGTATGTCTACTATCAATAAATTAATTTGATTGTTACAACAATATTGTTAGATTTTCTGACTAGTTATTGAAAAGACTATACCAGCAACAACTCCAAGGGGCACTTTGTAGCTATGTGTGTCCATATCTTTTGCAATGTTTTGGATGCAGTCACCAAGTTGCAGCGATGTAATGCTGCAACAATGCTCTACCAGCTCTGAAAATATGCAAGTTAAATATTTAAGAAACATTGACAAATATTTTTCAATGTCAATTTACTTCAATATTTGTTCAGTTTATTTTTAGTATTTAGCTTAATACAAAAAATATATATTTATTATATGTTAAAAGCATTAAATGCAAGTTCTGTACCTAATTAAGACACATTATCCTAATCAATATAGCACAGACATATTTCCCTTAAAGTAAAGTTACTTAACATTCAATAAGAACAAACTGAATGTAACATATAGTTAATAATGCATGACTTTATGACCTGTAACTCTATAATTAGTTACCACACTGTATACTTGATTAAGAAATATGCTCTGTAATGTAAATAATAGTATGTTAAAAAAAAAGCTCTTTGATAAAAACAAAATAGAAAGAAACAATTTTCCAATGTTAAAATCACTGTTCACTTATATTAAAAATACTTACGAATTCCTCTGAGAACATCTCCCTCTGCATCAGCTGTGGTCTTTCCTTGTTCTTCCGTAATTTTTGCTGCTAACTTGCTGTGATTCTCGCGAAGTAAACGAGCAAACCTGAAGAAATTATTGTTGTATTGTAAATAGTTGTGTGTACAATTTTTTAGCTCAACTTAATTTAACTTTAAAGTATAAATACAATGAAAATGTTTCATATTTTACTCTTTCTGAGCCTAATCAATTATCCTCTTTTCCAGTAGTATGGTCCAATACAATCTTGGAGCTATACTAATTCATTGTCAACCTAGAAAATTTATTTTGGTTTTCCTGTATTTATGTGGAGTAACTTGGTACATATTATTTATTTATTAAGAACTTGCTGAAAAGAAAATTGATATTGAATCAGACTCAACACTAAATTGGAAGATTTCAGAAGTTCTTACTAAGATTTTTGTTCTTATTTTGAATTGAGCCATCATTAATTTGTTGAGGTACTAACTTCATGTATGTGGGGTTTCGATAAAATTTTCTATGAGTATTAGGCTAAGCTAGTTTCTCAATTAAGACTTTTTCCTATTATAAACAAAAGAACAAGACTCAATTTCAAACAATACTTACTTGAACATGAGCTGCTGACGGGTCATAATGGTACTTTGGCTCCATGACTTATATGCTTTCTTCGCTGATTCCAATGCTATGTTTAGTTCCTCTTTTGTTGTTTCTGGTACCCTGTTAAAAACACCTTATTAGAAAAAAATAAATCTTTTTTAGAAAGTAAATTGAATGTTCATTCAATATTGTGTGAAGTCATATAAATAAAAAAAATATAATTGTCAATTATTTGTACTCAAATTGAAATAGTATAGAGCAAATCAATAAAAAATTTAAACACCAAATCAATTGCTACTGCAATACAAAACCATTCATATCAATATATCGTGAGCTGATTTAGCCTATTCAGTAAAATTGCTAGAATATGAAAATCAATAAAAAAAAAGAAAATTTAAAATAAGAATAGCATTAAGTAAACGCTAATTATTTAAATTTTACTAAGTAAAAAAAAAATAACTTTTCAATCACAACAAGTTTGAAATGAGGATTCTACTGGTGTCACATTGACTAAGTTATTTTAAATTAAATACATTGTACATCACCGTCACACAAATCCTTAATCACCAGAGAACTTTAAAATGAGGAGACTGAAACCTTTTCATTGTCACTTAACTGTTCTGTGTAAATGTTTACTGTATATGCTTTTGTCTATGAATCTATTACTAATGAAAATTTAAGACAATTTTACTGATAAAATCATAACAACCTTCATTGATATCAGCACATGGTGGTAACATATTATAATTAAATAATAAAGTTTTATTTTGATTATCTTTACTGTTATGTATGCTAAATAGTGATAGTGTTAGTTTCAAGGTTATCGTGACATGATAATATGTATATTAGTTACAGTATAAATTGACATTTGAACATCTTCTTTTTATATTTCTTTCAATATTTATTTGCTTATTGGAATATTATGTAATATATGCACTATAATAAATATTTATAGTATATATGTTTGGATTTCTGTCACTTTATTTAAAATACTTCATTTATACCTGATTTTTTATTGAGGTCAAAACTATTAGTTTAAACTAATGTCAGTACTATAAATTATAGTCACAAATATAGTATGATGTTACATAGTATAATGTTAACAAAAAATTAAGTGTATTATACATAAAATTATGTAATACAGATTTTTTTCAAAGATCATGCACCTGGTAGTATTATCCTTGTCCATAAACCAGTGCCAAATATTTTATAATAAAAAAAGTTGTGTTTTCATTTTCAACTTATTATTGTTATTAAATGTAAAAAGATATTAGATGAGAATATTTAGAAATTATTATAATAAACATATGCAATTGACTAAATTTAACTAAATGTTATATCATGTAAAAATATTAGCCATAAGGATATATTATTAGCGATAAAATTAAAAATATATTACAAAAAGAATAAACTTGGTTTGTTATTTTATTTTTAATGTATATAATTATTTTTTTAGATACATATGTAAGAAACATGTGATATAAATTGGATAGACTGAAAAATATAGTCTTACCTGCTAATAACTTCATTTGTAGCAGGATTTGTCAGATCAATCCAATTGTTGGTTTTAGAGTCAACAAATTGACCATCAATGAAAAGCTTTGTAGTTGGTGTCGAGCTGCTGTAACTTCTACGTAAAATTATTTGCGACTGAAAAATAGTAACGTTTTAAAACAATTCCTAACAAAAGAAAAATTAAAGTAAACAAATCGTTGTCACAATAAATAACTTGCGAGGAGGTTTCTTGCAAAATGTCCCATGTGAATTATTGATGAAAAAATGATGAAACTTGGTGAGACAAATATTCTACTGCGCAACAACAATCTACCACGGTAACCCATGAATAATGTAAACAGTTTAAATACCAAATTACGTGAATGATGTATTAAGACCTCTGTTTCGAGACAAACAAATTTTAACGGGTGATCGTAACCGGTTTACCACATAAAAAGAGATTCTTCAGGTATATTTTTACTTTAAAAATCGACCACTAATACACTGTTAAATTAATGAGGTTCCGAGAAAGTTATAACTTACTTCATATTTAAAAACTTGTAACATTTTTGAGGCCATGATTTAATATAATAAGTTCTAACTACTGTCAGTTATCTGGTGGGTGTGGGCCCCAGTACTGATTAAAATACGAACGATTGTGAAGTTCTGACCTTGATGTGATAAAATTATTCAGATCCGCCGGTCGTCAGGCGCGCGGTTGTTTTTGACTTTAATTAAACAGATAACGCTCCGTTTTTCATATTTATCAATTACCCTTAAGGTTTAAGCAATGTTAAAAGGAAACGCGGTTGATTTTAATTAGTATTATAATTGCTGGTATTTTTAAGTGAAAAAAGTAAGATCAAAAGATGTCAACGAACAATTTTTATAAAACAAGTTATTTGATTATGATTATGATATTTCCAATCAGAACATCAATATATGAGTCAATTTAGCTTGCAATTCTTTATTCATTTAAATTGAATTTTTACATACTTAAGGCCCTTTGAAATAATGTTATATTATTTATTAAATATAACTTCAAATGAAAAATAATTTTGCAACGTCAAATTTCGATTGTCAATGGTTGTTACTGATTGCTGGTAGATGGCGTTTATTTATATTTCGTAAAATTATGATTAAGTGAACATTGCACTCATAATGATTGTTCGTTGGTTTATTATAAATAATCTGTGACTGAATAGTAAAAAAAAAACTAAATTTATTTAAAAAAAATCCTCCCAATGTGTAGCATTAAAATAATGGTGTATTGTAGAATGGGAAAAGATTAGATCCTGTAGAATTCACAATATTTTTAGGTTCAACGTTGAACTCAAATCTACAGTGGGGCTCTCATATCAACGGGAGAAGACTCAGTTCTGCAGTATTCGCGTCAACAAAATTAGATCAATCTCAGATAAGAAACAGCTCGTATAGTTTATTATAACTATTTCCATAGTACTATGTCTTATAGCAGACTACTGTGGGGTAGCTGCTATAAATTATATTTTCTTGCTGTAGAAGAGAACTATTTGTGTTATCGATAAGCTTAGTATCATTAAGGTAAAAATTTAACAATATTAATATATTAACTGTCACTTCTCAATACGTCTATGAAAATGTTATTTACGTCCAATTAACAAACATTAATGATTTTCCTAGGATGTTTGATGTGCACAACATTAATGCTAGAAACAACTTAAAGCGTGTGACAGAGCGGATAAAAATGTCATTACGAGGGCTAATTTCAATTAGGACATGTGTGGATATAATACATTCTAAAGATAAGAATAGTGTCACGAAGAAGGCAATAACTAGTTTTTAATAAAAAGCATATTCTTTATAGCTTCGAAATACATATTCATCAATTTTATAATTGCTAAATATTTTAGAGCAAATCAAAAGAAGAATCCTCCCTTTGACCATACATTTGTATTCACAATATTAATTTTTTATTGCAATGTTAATTAAATAAATTGTTGAAGAAAAGTAAAAGTTTATTGAATTATCTAACGTTTTTATTGATAAAATTTGATGGTTCAGTTTTTAAACACTACGTTATTTTAAATGTGTTCGCGTTTTAGGTTATTCTAGTCCGCCGACATCCGGTGGGGTTGTCAGGACTGGGTCATGAAGGGCCTCGTTGATGAATTGAACACTGCTCATACTGTGTTGATAAGCAAACAAACACTTGATCAAACAAGCGCTCCTTCGATTAAGTTCGTTAAAGCGGGGTGTTGTGCGACCCGTCATACTGGGTGTAATGTAAGGAAGTCGATTGTTTACCGGTAATAAAATGCATGTCATAAGAAATAAGGTACTTTATGAAAGATGTTTCATTAAAACGGTAGATGGCACGCTAAACGTCAAAAAGCATCTGTACATAAAGAATATACAAAATATTTCCTCGCCTAGAACTAAAACTACATACCGCAATTACGAAATATCAGAGTTACCGTGGTATACATCAATAATAAGTTGTTGTGATGTACAGAAATACTGCTCTATATAATTTATATTAGCGAGTAAGTTAAAGAAAAGAGTATGCGCAATTCGAATTATTAAATATAACATATAATACATTAATAAATTTAAAAAAATGCAAAAGGAAGTTTTTGTGCTAAAATACAGTAAATGATTTCATTGAAGATAGCACACCTTGGGAATTATGTGATCGCCTCCGGACTATTTCGAGATCTAGAGAGAATTATACAATCGACAATATCAATTAAAAAAAACAAGAGAGTTAAAGCCCCGCTCAGTTCCTTTCGCCTGTTCTTATCAGGACTCTCAGTCCTGCTTCGCATTTTTTTTCGAGCACATAGTAAAATCTGTCAATTTTTTTTCATTTTATTTTGAATAAAAAAATTTGACTTCGACTTTTTTAGGCTTTATGCAAACTTTGTACAAAGGCGAACTTGATGCCAACGTCATTATCTACCAGTCGACCTTTGGTACAAAAAGAAACCGTAATATTCAATAGCAAAATCTTATAACGTTGAAATTGAATTATTTTTTTACTTCTTTTTGCAATTCGACCGGCGAAAATCAATTTATCATTTTTATTCAAATTTTTTACCATAAAATCACTGCCTTTTTTTTAAGTTTAAGTTTCGCGTTCCTTCAAGAATTCGTCGTGTCCCATTACCCCTTTTTGCTCTCTTTAGATAATCAATGTTGGGCGCTCTCTCTCTCAATTCTCTAGTTCCACGTTTGTTTAAAAATATACATGAAGTTAGGGATTTGATTGATATATACACGCTGAGTCATGTATCAAACACCAAAACATTCTAAACGTGGCTTGGGACTCAAATCAAATTAAATGTCTTTGTTATGTTGCTCAAATCAAATCAAATGTTTCGTACCATACCGGTATTGTACATTGTAGTATGTTTATAAAATTTATATTTTTCTTAAAAGTTTGTTACATTTAGTTAGAATAATTCAAGTAAACCATTGTTTTATACAGTAAAAAAAATACTGTAGATAAACAATGGTGAACCTTAATAAAATAAAAAATGGGTAAAATTAGGCCTTACTAGTATATAAATATTGTGTTAAATCGAACTAAATTCCTTCGCTACAAAATAACGTTTTAGGTCGTATAGTGGCTAAGTTTGTAAGCCTTTTATATTATTTACTACATGCAATAACCCTATATTGTGATGATCATTGAAGTTTTTGGTTCTTATTTATTATACTAATTTAGGATTGGTTACTAACTGGTACATAGTAACAAAGGTAAAAAGAATTGTATCAAATAATATAAAAATGTAAACAATTGGCAATACCGCGTCGGGTTAATGACACTTCATACCGATCGTATGGCTATTTTTATGCTTACGTCAGTGCCTATTTACAATTTTCATTAGAGGTTTCACTTCAAAGTTTACAGTATGAATGATATTGCTAGAAATGCATGTAATACAAGGACTATGTTAATCATCAGGTATTTATGTTAGCCTATGTCCTGGTGAGGATAAATAATAATGTCAAGATCAATCAATTAGGAAACATCAACCCGCATAACAAGGATTGATATTTGGGCTCAATACTTACGGCGTAAATTTTGCCATAGAATATGATATAAAAAATGAGTATTTCTTTTTTGAAGGCAGCAGGGTCTCACTGAGTTAGTGTGTTTATCTTCAATGACAGTATCATGCTTTCCATCAGTTAGAATGGCAAGTTCACAGACATAAAAAAGATCAAAGGTAAAGATTGAAATTAAAGCTGAAAATGAAATTCAAACCGACACACGAAGGTGAATCTAACGTCAGACCACCCAAGCTATAAAGTTGTAGTATGCTCAACGGGATATAGCTCAATAAATCAATAAATTGCGCGCAAAACTTGAGCATGATGAACAACGACACGTAGTGCCAGCTCAGATATGCGAGCGGTATAAGCTAACGTCATTTCTGTCACGTAGCCTGACCGAAGCGATCGCTTCGAATAATTAAATCCTCGCGTCGCACTAAAATGCGTGAAAACAAGATCGCCGGTTGTGCATACGCATAGGCCTGATAAGGGGTTCGTTGACCGGGCTATCGGTCATGCACGACGCGGCCCGCCGTGGCAAATGACTTACGCATATACACGCACGATGAATATAGATTTTAGCACCGCACACCCGATATCCTACTCGTAAAACTCTAAAATATCGTGTCTGTTTATACCGCATCGTTGAATGAATCTTGCTCGTTTTAGATTTTATCACCTTCAGTATTGATGCTGTCTCGTCTGACCTGTCATTGGTGCTTTTAGCAGCCGTTTGCGAAGAAAATGACTCACTAGTTATGCGAGTTTTCAAATGACGTTTAGTTAGTTGTTTCTGTGTTGGGACTAATTGAAAGAATGCACATAGTAAAATCGTTGAATGGAGGTTGAAGGTGCAATTGTTATTTGTATTTTGTACCTGTCCATTCGAAAATCTCAAGTAAACGAAGACATCGCGAGAACTAAGTAATGTTATTTCTGGATACAGAGCTACTACGTACAGTTGCATGTAACTGTTTGTTTAATAAATATTTTACTCCATTAGTATCAATTAGGGTTGCTTTTTATTTACAATGTTACGAATTAAACTTTTAAGTGTGCTGTCATAATAAAATCATAATAAAAGCGATCACATGTTATGAGTGTCTTATATATTAAATAATTTATCAACTATATTTCATTTTTAAAGAATTGATAAAAATATATTTTAATATTCAGAGTCAGATTAGTAAAAAAAAACGAAAAGTAACGAAAATTGTTTAAAAATAAATGATCGATTTTTTGTAATAAATTAAAAGAAGAATTAAAAGAATTATATAAATTATGTGAAGAAATATGCTATTTTTGTTTTATCACTTTAAAGTCATTAGAGGGCACTGGTGTTTCCAGTGCTTGTCGATCTCAAACAAATTACTTAATGTTAATTTGAAAACTACTCTTTGAAGATGTGTGACGCCAGTGTGTCTGGCGACATTTATTTGAACCATTATTGTATCCTCATATTTTTATACTTCATAAGATACAATAATGATAAAAAGGCAACAAACGCAAGTTTTTTAAATTAATAAACATAGTACATACTTGACAGACGTAAATTTGATTCTTCGGCGAGATTCATTAGTAAAATATGTTTTGTTTTTCGATATCTACTGGTTGTAGCTTGCTTGTTGCTGAATCCTTGCTTATGTTATATACCTAAAAATATGTTGGTTAGTTATTCCTTCTTTCACGCAGTAACACAG
>DWHO01001985.1:0-14155 GCA_018247575.1 Eurytides lysithous rurik | reverse complement strand
TGAGATGTATAAATGACGATTCATAAGTGCTTGTAAAGGCCTATTTGAATAAAATATTTTGATTTGATTTGATTTGAATGCGAGAGGCTTATTATTTCGACAGGAGATTTTTTTTCACGAAATTTAATACAATTTCAATTCCTGAACGTTTATAATCTTAATCTTCTTAGTTGTTAAGCAGCCATGTGCGTAGCATTACTGTATATTTGCAAGCTCAGCTAAAAGCTAAGCACATGATGGAAAGTATGCACGATTTACTATTAACGCCCAAATCGTAGGTCTCTTCATAGATTGTTATAAAAATAAACAAAGTGACTTTATAGCTTCTATCTGTTTGCCACATATTATTGAACCACTCGTTTTACGTATATCTCACTTACAAACCGATAACAAAGCGAATATAGTCAGTCACACACCCACAAAAAAGAAACTAGCGCTAAATAGTGAATAGCGCTAGCTTATACCTGTCAGTGCGCATAAACATATTTATATGTACTGCTTTATCTAGAACATTTATTTTACTACACCAAAAACCTTCTCCTTTATTTTGAAATAATTCTGAAATGTCTTTATAACTTTTAATACAGGCAATTACCGATATGATATCATCACTAAACGCTATTTAATGTTTAAAATATTGCCTAATAAATTATACTCATCAATAAATACAAAGAGGTCGAAGAATTATAATGTCTAACATTAACGTATTGTGTTGCCTTATCGCGTCATAAAAGTGAAGACTTTAATATAAACAATTATTTATACGTTTACAAAAAATATCACACACTACAAATCTTTTTATAAAGTAAAAAAGTAGTGGCAAAAAATTAAAAGCTTAGTGTAAGCCAAAACGTTTTGACAGAAATAAATTTAGAAATGGAAAAAATTGTTTAATTCTAAATCTTTTTAATGCTGTTTGGTTTAAATCCACTTTAGAAAAAAAAATATAATGTCAAATCACACATTATATTTTGAAATCGGTGTTTCAAACACCACAAAAGTGCTTCAACTTTAACATAACTCGGCTCATCAGCAGTGGCCTTTCTGCTTGTATGGTAGTACCTACCATACAAGCCCAAAAGCCCGGCTTGCCCTACTAAGGAATAAAATTTATAAATCTTAATTACCACATAATTCCCGAATAATTTATTTTTAAATTTGAGCTATGCGGGAACGTCGGACCCGCTCGCATTCTTTACTCCAACACACAGTAGGGATCGCACTAGTCCAACAGACACGATAGGAAGAGTTCGTCTCCAAGCACGGCGGAACACCCGGGTCCCGAGGCGGTTCTCGCCGCCCCGTGTCCCGCTTGCCAATGTACAGTCGACGACAGTCGCGGTCCAGGTCCGTATACCGGACTGTCCGTAGCCGACAAACCCCAAATAAATTTTATTAGTTAAAATTTTGTCACAACACGCATGTCCTCATGCGTGACCTCGCAGGTCGTGCGGTCTATCCAATTCGTGGAAACTTTTTAAAAGCATTTGCAAGGGTTCGGTGATCCGATAAAGTTTTACCGCACAGGCTAAAAACATCTACGACAGTCACACATAAGATATAAGACATACGGGTGTGTCTATCTTGTGTGTATCTTGTATATGTGGTTTGGACGTGCATACATTCAAACTCCCCAGTCGGTAGATTGTCAATATACTATAGTCCGTAGCCGACATTTCTCTCTAATTTTCAGGTTATGCATCTCCATGATCCTTTTAATGTAGGGCACATAAACTATATCTTTCCGTCAGTTCTGTACCCAATAAAGCATACTGTCTTATGTATTTTCATACGTTAGTTTGCATACTGAAAGTAAAATCATCATTCATCAAAGTCAGGAATACACCCGTAGATTTCCAATTGTATTGCCTTTTATCTGTGTTTAACTATATTGCTTACTAAATTAATGCAACATTTCTGTAAAGCCTTTTTAATCTGTATCTTTAAAAACAATATTAAAGTAAAAAGTGAGATAATTATTGTAATACCAATTCAACATCAAGATCAAAGGATTTAGTAGTTTTGGCAAATAAAAAAATAAAATGTTTAAAACTAAAGTTGTAAAATATCATTTCGAGTGTACGCGTTTTTTTTTAATATATATAATGCAATAATATATTTTGCAATACGAATAAGAAGGTCATGCCCCTTCTTGTTCAATAAAACTGCCAGTAGGCCTTGTGAAGACAGATCGCTACGCATTTTACTTTAAAATTAATTTTTTACCTATTCATAGGAATTTATTTCATCGAATTATCTTTCTGAAATAATTGACTAACTCAAACGTTAGCATATGTATAGGTTTGTATTCATTTATCCGTACTTAATATTTTGATAACTTGTTTGGCGCAAATGCTCAGATCTTAGATGTAGTATCGCGAAATGTGGGCTTAATTCCAACCCGGGAAAAATATTTATATTAATCATAAATAACTATTCCAGATCTGAGCATTTGTCAATGTGAAATTTATACATGCATAAATTTATAACACAAGATATTTTAGGCTCAATGTTGCTGTTGACATTTTTTCGCTATTAAAAGTTTTTTTTTCTAAATGAATTTACGAGTTAGGTGCCAGATGATATTCATACCGTTTTTTGTTCAATATGCAATTCGACATTTTTTATTTTTTATTTTAACGATTTTTGATTTAGATTTATCATCTCTTTATTAACATAGTATATCGTTTTATATTCATTTCTGTTTAGCCATGATATGGATTTATAAGTCTAATAAATCTGAAACTATCAATTATGATTTATCCTATATGTTGATTAATTAAGAGGCATAGCTCTCTTCCAGAGTCCACTTTGGGTAGTAAAATAACTGGCTGTCAACTGTCATTTCGTTTTAATTTTATTGGTTCACTGTCATCGCCAGTTATTTTACTATCCCAAGTGCTGGTTATGTTACCGCAAACATTTATAATGTATGTCCTGTGTTTCATTTGGAAAAGCTGCATATAGTATTGTATATAGCAGGATGGCCAAAATTTTATCCCTTAAGGAGTACTTTTCTATAAAATATAGTCTGCAGGCGACTTATGTATATGGTAAAATTAAATTTTTCATACCTATTTTATTAAATATTGAACAAGAATTTCAATCAAAAAGTATTTTGGCAAATAAAGAAAACAAATAATTAAATTTAATAACATGATCGAATTTCAACACTTTTGATCATAATCAACTTGAGTGTGTACAATGATATTCCATAAAATTTAAAATGTCATCATCGCTTTTACATAGAATAACGAATCCACTTTTATTGCCGAACATTGCCCCAACATGACCCTCATCAATAGTTATATACCAACTAAATATTGGAAAATAAGTACATGCCTCATAATTTTAGATAACCCCATCTTTTCTGTGAACATATCACCAAAAATATTTTAATTAAAAACAGGTAATTGTAGAGTGTGAACATAGTTCCTAGATTTGTCAAACTATAATCATGATACAATGCATTTATTAATGTTTTCATTTAAATACTTTCAAGAATCTGGGATTTTTTTTTCGTATTAACGACAAATTTTAAATGGATGTTATTAGATCTGGTTTATTAAAAATAAAAATCCTCATTCCATACTCTGCCATTTTCAAACTGGGGGTAACGTGTAAGGAGGACTTTACTCTCTTACATATGTTTTTGAGATATTTTTTTTCGATTGCCATTGATATGGGCATGTGTTGCAACTACAATTAAGTTAAAAATTAACTTTAATTTACCTTGTATATAATTATAAATTCGAAACACTTCAGAATACTGCATACTGCACTGTTACGCGGGATGGTAACGCATACGCTCTGGTGATTTCGTCGCCTTTTTCCTATAGAAAATAAATAAGAATTTTGGTAAAGAAAATGACATAAGCTACGCTTTTTAGTTCAGAAAATTTTGAAAAAAAAATTCGAATAAATAATACTTAATTATCGTAAGAAGCCACATAAAGGCATCAACAATGAAACAAAAAAAAACATCAACATTATTTTCCCTAAGTATTGATTAAGAATTTAAATAACCATAGAAAAATGTAGCAATCCGCTACCGATACAGATAATTTTTGCTTTTATTTCCTTCCTTCGTTCGAGACATGTCTATTGTGTTTGGTATCATCTCGCGAGGGGACGGACCCTTTCAGGGCGAGTTTATACAAAAACACCGGTGCGGACACAGCGAAGCGCAGTTTCGTATAAAAGTTTGGGGCGAACGAAACGGGGAAGGTTATTAAATATTCGACCGGCCCGCCAGTTTATTTTCAACCAACAAACACTTTGCACATAAATTGTTGGTTCTCGGTATCTGAGCGCTTTGTATTTTTTTTCGTCAGACCGTACTTTACCATGCCATACTCAAAGCTCTCATTTTCCAAAGCCATCTCCCTACTATGCAGAGGGTTAGAATATAATAGTAGATTTTTTATGTATATAAGAAACCAAAAAACACGGTAAAACTTTTATATTGCTGCTATTAATTATGTACTCGACCGTTCTTCTAATCATTTACCTGGGGTATAACAGGATTATCAGTTATTATAGCATCAAGCAGTGATGCATGAATGTGTGACTTGAATGGCATTGCCGGCAGCGTAATTATGAGTCATAGAGATATACTATAACTTCTCTTTTCTGTGTGACGAGTGCAGCATAGAGCGAAGCATCTTTGAACTCGTTTAGTTCAAGATGTTGTGTGTCGTTTGGGCTAAGCGTATCTATTGCCATCAGGAAGCGTTGCTAGTCGCATTTAATCAACAAAAACTGTATTATAAGAAATTGATGAAAAGAAATTAACAAATATATTATAAGAAATCAACACTTTCATATATAACAGAAAATTGCAAAAGCAGGAATTTTCCTATTATTATTCTTAAGCCTTGCGCGGTTGAAGTCCATTTGTTATGTGTACAGCCAAATTCGTTACTCAAAGCTGCATTGACTTACGTCATTTGCAAATACGAGTATATTATAATAGACATTTTTTAAGCGTTAACAAAATTGTCATTTAATGTTAAAAAGTTATCAAGTCACGAACAGCCCCATTTTCCATTGGTCAATGCGTGGGGTCATTATTCTCTGTTCATGCAGGCATCGATAAACAAATCTCAGGTTAGGGGCTGTTTCTACGTGTCCGACTAAAACGAAATTATGCGGAAACATCAACAACATCTAAATATTTGAAATGTTTAAAAATTTATTTCAATTTGTTTTAAAAAATATTTCCTCAACATTTCCTTTATAAACTATAATATTATAATTTAATAATAGTTATAATCAAAAACATGAGAATGACAGTAATTAAATAGACAACCATACCGTCGAAATATCTATATAACATAATATTTTTAATTGCCTAGTACTTTATAGAGGAATTCTTTTTTCGAGATCAAGAGATGAGCCCAGCAAAAAACTGCCAATGTAGCGGTAGTACCCCAGGCGGACTGTGCTAAGCAGTTCCACAGCTTACGAAACTTCAATTGTTAATAAAATCATTATTGAAATTATTCATAAATGCACAGCGATTCTTAGACGTGCTTTTGTAAATAATTTGGGGGAATCTTTATCTTCCATCGAGTCTCCGAACCGGTATTCCACACATGGTGTAGTTTTATAGCCTGTACGTAAACTTTATTAGCGGTAATTTGGAACAAAATGAATTAGCGTACAAGCAACATGGACATGATCCTTAAACTTTTCCCTAAAACTGAAACTTGACCAATCTATAGCAATTAGACCTCGGCTTCTACTGTAATTTTGTAAATATTCATATGAAATTACTTTATCTTGTTTATCTGTATTAAAATATTATTTTTAAAAGAATTCTTTATCTGGGGACATAAATTCTAAGAATTGGTAGAAAATTTAAACATTTCTTTTTCGATTTAGTTTTCGAAAAGTTAATAATTTTCTTTTTTTTTAGTTATACAATTTAGTTAACTTTTTTTAGTATTTTGTATAACTTTTTTTTAATAAGTTTATTTAATAAAAATTATACCGTTATTTATTAAATAAACTTATTAAAAAATTAAATTATTTATCGTTTTTAAAGAATTGCTCTAGATTTTTCACGTAAACCGATCTGTTTCTTTTAACTATAAGTATAGCGTTCAGTGCGATGATCCTAAATAAATGACGAAAATGTTCAGAATGTTAAATGGCTTACATTAAGAATATATAATGATCCTTCACAAATCTCAAACTAGGTATAAACTACACAGTCAGCCGCGTCGTGTAAACATTCAGCCGATGCTTGTTTACAGCTGTGCATCTATCGGTAGACTATTTTCGTCAGTGTGTTAAGGTTAAAAATTTAGCATCAAATTAACCGAGTCCTTGAGCAATTTTCAAGAATAAGCAACGGCATGAGTATGAGATGTTTTGAAAAACTGTCTGCAGACTCCTTTACACAAAATGTCGATTATCTTTGTTTTTTTTAGTTTAGCTTGATAATTGTCAATTATATTATCAAATTCTAAATTATATCATCAGCTAATGATTGTCGTGGTTTTTGGCATATGTTTGATTTTTTTTTCACGGACAATCGGAGTTCATCTCAAATCTGTCGTAGAAATAGTCTTGGTCAAGTTCTTTAAAATAATAAAACATATCGGTTTAACTTTTATGATGTATGTCATAGATTGACTATAGTTATTCTTTGAAACGATTTGAACGATAGACACTTCCCACTTAGCAAAGATCGATTTTGATCACACCAGTTTGTGACATCAGTTTATCGTGTGCATTTTTAATACAGTACGATATTGATTGACCTGACCCCATGTTACGGGTGAAAGACTTCCAACACAATCGAGTGGGAGGCGGGCAGTTTTTCATGTTTTATTTCATTTGTAGTGTACAGTTTGTCCATCATTGTGTTACGAAAATAGTTTTATGTATTTTAATAGTGGACAGTGTGCAATGTTTCTGTCACATTAAAATATGTCGTAATATTGTTATTTAACTGTAAAAATGTGATACAGATGACATAGCTTTTAATATTACATAAATACAGGCTACGTTAACTATGTCTTTTAGGGCAATCCTGGTGAGACGACCACTAAGTCTACTAACAGGCACTATGTTTTAACTAAATAAACAGTTCAAAACATTGCTTGAATTTAGGCGGCGCTCAATAGAGTAATATTAGCATAGAGTAATATTCGCTCTGATTTTATTTCATCACATAGCATTAAGTGTCTGGTAAAACAAGGACAAAATCAATAACATATATATATTTTATTTATTTATTTATTTTTATTATTATTTCAACACATACAAGATATGTTTGTAAAGCTTTAAAAATATCTTTAAACTTTGAAACTTGCATTAAAAAGGCCGTATATTCGAATAGCACAATCATCGATTTTCAATTTCCCTGTACCAGTAATAAAGTCTTCTATCTACTTATCATTAATCATCTTTCATGAACTTGTACAAAACGGGTTACATTTGTTGTATCGCGATTGATCGTTTAATTTGTACAGATCTCGTACGTCACGGGCCATAATAGAATGACCTAAATGTCAACCGGCGATATATCTGTGCATATGAGTATATATAATCTGTATATATCCGCGTGAAGTCATTAACACCGGTCAGAAATAGCGCGAGCTCTAGCGGGCGTTGCGAAGGTGTTCGTTTCTTATTAGCACTATGACATTCACAATTCTGCTGCTATTTAAAACCACGCGGAAGCTCGACTGCTAACAACACTTTGCATATATAAATTATAATTAACGCTTGTGGAGTGTATCAACAAATCTCTTGCAGCTGTAACGATGTCTCTGTCGAAGTTTGTACATACGTGTTTCGCATAATATCTGTATATGTTTTTAATGCGCGCCTTTTTGTTTACAAGAGTCGGCTGTTCGGGGACAACTGACTGTTGACTGGCCCGTTGGTGTAGTGGTTAGTGCTCCTTACTGTAAAGCTAAAGGTCGTGGGTTCGATTCCCACCCAGGCCAAAATATTTGTGCGATGAGCATAGGTATTTGTTCTGTGTCTGGGTGTTAATTATCTATATAAATATATATTTAAAAATATATAAGTACATATGTATATCAGTTGTCTGATTACCGTAGTACAGGCTCTACCTAGTTTGGGATCAGATGGCAATGTGTGAGACGTCCCACGATATTATTATTAATCGCAATCATACACGACGAGAAAATGTCAAATTTATTCTCATACTATCTGAATAACGTTTTACGGCGTTATATATTGTCCGATTAATTTTTTGAAGGCTAATCTTTATGACAAAAAAATAAAGGTCAGACATAAGGTAAAGAACAAGAAACGTTAATTAGTTGACATAATTTTTAAACGTAGTACTAATATATCTATGTACATACATATGATTACAATATGGCGTTTACAAACGTGCTGGGACAGCACCCATCGATTGGTTTTTTCCGATAATAAATTGCTCTATTACACAGTGCCATTGAAACGTATTTGAAGTTTTTCATTTTATTACTCGTGGAGCCAAATGTTTTCGACAGTTTTATTACAACAAAATGAAAAGACCAGTTAATCCATAATTGACTTATTTTTTATTTATATAGAATATTGCGTGTTTAGTCGTGATGTCATTCGTGCGAGATTTCTTATTTATTACCAGAAGTAATTATCGGTGCCAACACGAATAAACGAGCCGAATAAATATCCCGTTTGAAAAATTCCTATTGAATATGCCGTAACAAGCTAAGTTCTATATGGATTTATTCCTTCCTTTAATATATTAATTAATACAGAAATTAACTTTTTGAATTAATAAAAAAATGTTTTAGAAATCATAACATTGCATATAAATTTTAAATTATAACATAAAATTACTAATTTTATTTTAAGTTAAAATTATAAAAAAATGTAATTAGCACATTTTATTCCATTTTTGTCTCGCATTTTTTTAAATTTAATTTATGAGTGATTGAGAGAATGAGAGAGTTTATGAGTGAATGAGAGAGTTAAAAACTGTCCAACTAGTTAAAAAGTGTTTTCATGGACAAGTATATCGCTTACCAATAGCTTGTTTATTGGGTTAAAAAAAATATTTTTGGTAACAACAAGGGTATACACTGCTGACATCAGAAAAAAAGTGTAAATGATTCAGTGCGAGTGACCCATTCTGTGTTGCAATGACATGGGGTAGGGTAGTACTCCGTTTTACCGTCCTACCGTTATAACTATACTTGTTATAAACATTTACTTGTTCGAGGGCAATTTTAAAAGCATCCTGTCTAAAGTAGATTTAAATAAATTTATACTCATTCGTTAGCTTATTTTATAATGAATTCTGGTCATGTGCCATTGTAATGAAATTAAAAGCCTTTTAAATTGGATTCATCAACGAAAGTTACTTCATATCAAAAAAGAAATACTCGTAGATAACGTATTAAGTGAATCAGTGCCTTTGTATTCGTAGGCCGTCGACGTTTATCACGTCAGAGGTCATCGACGAAATTCACAAAATGGTTTTAGAAGACTATATATTCATTATTAGTGAGGTCAGTGACACTATAGGGATTACAGCTGATTGGGAACTTAATATTTTAACTAGATGAACAACGAATGCCAGCAAGATGGTTGCCGCGTAAGAAGTATTAAATAAGTATATTGAGACAAGGGGAGCATATATACAAAAAATAAATATTTTATTTTCATTTCTCCCTGGTCTGGCCGAGAACGTTTTAAATAACAGTTGTAAATCTACCCTACCTCTTGTTAACATAAAGACCTGCCAGCCTTCCAAGTCAAGAGCAGTTTGAATCGTCATTTCATTTTATCTTGAATAATTAACGAAAATATGTAAAATGATTTTAACAAAACCATTCTATATATTATCTTATGGTATAGTCCCTACTGTAGGCCCAATGCGGAATACACGTTAGATATTTGTAGTTCTTGTGCTATGTCAGTTTTTATTCCACTAAGATTTATTCCGTTATTAAGACCGACGCCGGGATACAAATTTAAATGACATCGTTATCATGATAAAAAAAGATGTATTTATTTATACATTATATTATACATAGTAATCTAATACAAACACAACCAATAAAACTACAGACACACTGTGCCTTATATCCATGAAGCATTCATTACTGTTATTCAACACTCCACTTGGTGTCGTCTGTTCTCTTACCATTTTATAAAAATATTAAAATGGTACTTTGGATGCGTCTGGTGTTATTTATAAGCTGTTGACTAATCACATTTGTGATTACGACCGATAATCGAGCACGCGGACTATCGATCGTCGATTGTGCAATTATATACGACGTATTTGTAACATAACAATAATAGACAATTAGTTTCGGCCGTGGATGATAAAGATAAAACTTGAGTCTTACATTGCAAACCGGTCGTTTATTTTAACCAACTGAAACAACATTACATAAAGTGTACTGAAGGAAGCCTGCTTACTTAATGAGATGGTTACATTTTATCATCATAAAGCGGGTTCATCGCCACAAATACAAAGACGACGATCGTGAAATTTGTTTGAGATAGCAGTGGTAGCAGGGCTTAGATCCAACTACAATACAGTGGCAGCATCTTGTCATTTTCATAAAAAGTGTTCATACTCTTTGAACTTCGTGCAGATTAATGCGTTAAATGCAGAGTCACTCTTTAATTTGTTTCTATATAAATAAACAACAGCACCCGCATACATATTATAGATGTCCATGAGCATCTGTAATTACTACCAATCCCTCACAAAAAGAACATATTAGTACAATCAGAATATTCTTCAGTTGTAGAGCCACGCAGCAGCTCACCTCTCCCTCTCCCTATTCCCACCTTAAAGACTGGCAACACATTTACAAATCCAAATGTCCATGGCCAACGGTAATCGCTTACTAAAGTTTGCTCGTTTGCCTCATTCTCCATAAACAAAAGAGTAGAGCCATCAGTGAAATTATATTACTATTATCTTTAGTTTCTACCATACATGGAGGTCGCTAACACACTCGAGCAAGGCGATAAAAATTAACACATGTCATTTGATGTTGAACTTGCACTACGTGACTCCGTGCACGACTCCAACTCAATTTCTACCACCGTAAACGTGTATTCAACTTCCAGCTTACTTTTCCTGGAAACCAAATTTAGATATTCATAGTTTCCTTGTTGCTAATTACAATAACTACAATACATTAAGAAGATTTTTTTTTAATTTTCACAGATATCGTATAATCGAAAGTTATGGGGTTGACATGAAAAATCACTGTGGAAAAATAATTAGCATTGTAGTATGTCATAAAAGGGAAAGAATAACAAGTAATCGGAAGAAACATAAAAAATCTTAAAATAAATAGAAAGAATAAATATAATAACATATGTAATTTAACAGCTGCTATCCATAAAACCAGTGAACGGGTTCTTACAAGAAAAAAAAACACTACAAAGTATTTATGCACACTACTAATATTATAAATGGGAAATATTTTTGTAGTGTGTCGATTTGGCTTTTCCCACAGTCATGGACCAAGGAATCGTTGCGATTTTTGGCATGGATATAGAAATAATTTACTGTCCCTCCTGCATACATTATAAACGCCGATTAAGTGTGACACGGAATCAAATTCCACACGAATAAAGCTGCAGGCCGGACCAGGTTTGTTTTATTAATTAGACTGTAATCAATAACAAAATATATACGTATTTCTTTTTGTAACATAGGTTTTATTTGTAAAAACTAAAGAAAGAATGAATATTACACAAATATAAACATATAAAACAACAAAACTTTGACGTGCGTAGATTCGTGTTAAGTTAGTTGCGTGCGAAACATCAAAACTAACATTTTTCTATTGTTATCACGAAAAGCGACTCGAGGCTGGACGCTAGCTTAGTTCGTTAGAATTTTCGACTGCGACGAACGTTGCTTACGAATAAACCGTAATTACATTATAGGGGCTTATTGGTCGAAACCAAGTGGGAAGCATAGTTACGTCGACACAGCGATACGTCACAAAACCGGCCGGTGTGTCACCCAGTCACCAGTTGCACACCTTCTTAAATAATTACAAAATCATCGCGTTGTGACTGCTCATACGTATATCATCCGCCGGTATATCCAGACGGCCTTTTGGTGCTTTATCGCAAATTAACTGATAACTGCTAGTGTGTGGGTGTGTGTGTGTATTTGACGTCATAGTACAATTTTAATTGAACTTATATTGTATTGGGTTTTTATTCGTCCCCTCAATTGACGCTCTCGTGTTCCAGTCGGATTAAACTCGTTAAAGTTAAACAGGTAAATTATTTAGTAATAAATAGTTGTAATATTAATATATAATTTGCAGTTCCCTCTTGACTTTCCTGTTTGCATTGTCATTAGCATGCACCGGGCAATTAAAACTTGTTCAAAATGCTAACACGTTACATTAAAGATTAATTTTAGATTAGACTTTAACAACTCGAGAGGGGAGTATAGGGTTACTTTGAAGGTGCGAATAACATCAGTGAATAATGATTATATTTGTAACTAGGTCTATACTTTAGCTTCAACGTGTTTGTTGATTTTGATTTCGTTTTCGTAAATTAAGCAAGGAAACCTTTTAAATATTGTCCGATATTTAAAGGCAATATAAATTTATAAACAACAAACGCATTGTCTTATATAGTACACATTATATTAAAAAAAAATTCTCGGCATGCACTACAAGGCAACGTAAAGAAAAAGTGTTTGATTTTTCTTTCGGAGCAAGAAGACCCTTTGCATGTTATGGGGCTTACGCAAAAGAACTCACCAAAGTTTTGTCACAATCAAATAATGGTTCAGAAACGTATAGAGGGCAAATGTTCGAGCACGAAACGTAAGGTGTTTTACTTTTCTTCATATGGCTTTTTTATTTTTCCAACCACCTTAACGCTTTATAAATAATGCTTAAATTTTTTATTAACGCGACACATCACGCTCACAAGAGTATATTTTACTTATAACAATTATTATCTCATTAGGATGTGTATATTAAAAAAGTAAGGTTGATAAGCAGCAGCCATCTTTCATTTACAGTAAATATAAATAAATGTATGTGTATTTTTAATAAAATATGTAAAGCTGTTTCTATAGCAAACAATAAATATCGTATTTTATTTGAAAGGCGCGTACGTACTGAAAATAAACACGAGTGATAAATAGTATGACGAAGTGATTCAACTTACAAATGAGGGATAGGAATGATATGTGAAGCTGACACCGTAGTTATATATAATGGCTATACGATCCTGAAACGCCAATCATATCCAACATATTCTTCACATTTAGGTATACATTTATCTTGCGAAGCTTTTTTTAAAACTTCACTGTTAGATTTTTTTATGTTACCCTATTCCTATGGTTTTTTACGAAACAGTGTTATAAATATTATAATTATCTGCGTAAACGCGCAGATAATAAGAAATCACTTGAATTATGTATACAGCAAATCATCTCATAATTCTCTTTATTCTACTCTTTAAAATGCTGTCTTTGGCATCAGATGCTAAAGATTCCCGTACTTGCGTATCAAAAAAGTACTTTTAAATATGTTCTGTTACTAAGCTACATTTTATTTATATTAATAACATTTTATAATCGGTACAAGCCGGTAATTTTACAAACCTATCAAACATTTTTTACAACATTTAGGTTCTAGTGAAGATATCAGTAAAATCAAATTTTATTTAATATTGTTTTTCAATACCACATTTAATACAATAAAGAAAATGCATATAATATTATTTTTGATGATGTTTCAGGTATACGCTATTTCTTTAGTATAAATCGTACAACTCACTAGTAATAATAAGGATTATGTTTTACATGTCTATTATATTCAGGAAAACACCTATAAAATATTTCTTTCAATTTAGAATTTCCCATTACTCTTTATCTACCATAAAAATCCAACTGAAACATAATAGTGAATCATCTCATCTACAATCCTTAAGTCTCTAAATAACCTAACAATCTCAAAGCCTTAAATTACCGGTAAAACAAGATATCACAGAGAGAAAACGGTAAAATATGATCGCCCACCATTTCTGAGAAAGATGACGTCATACTTTTTGTATCGATAGGATACAAATCAAAGTCAAAGTCAAAATACTTTATTCAAAATTGGATTGGTTTACAATCGCTTTTTGACGTCTAATGATTCTACCA
>DWHO01001984.1:0-14158 GCA_018247575.1 Eurytides lysithous rurik | reverse complement strand
TACGCCGATTTTCTGTGAGGTCGTGGTACTTACCCGGTTCGAGCCGGCCCATTCAGCAGCGGGAGCAGCTGCGTGGCTCTACCACCGTAAAATTGATAAAAACATTTTCCTCGCGTTCACGATATCAAATTTAAAGTCGATATAATCTTAAATATGTGAAGTCCGCCAATCCGCAGTGGGGCCGCGTGGCGGCCAGTGCCCTTATACCCTCTGTATAGAGGAGGCCTGTGCCCAGCAGTGGGACATATATAGGTTGTTACTTTACTTTATCTTTATGCAATGTAGGCTTATTACAAACTTCTATTGAACGTCAAAAACTACCATCGGCAAGAAATTGTAATTTGTTATATAATATATTTTATACTTTTTTTTATATTTCATATAAAACAACAGTTCCATATATATACGTACCCATACTAATCTGTCACGTTATACAAAGTATTTTCAATTAAAGTTCTTTGTAATTTTTTTATAAATTATGTACAATATGTTGCTTCGGATGTCAACAGATTTGTTACAAATTTTTAGTTTTATCTGTAAGAAATTACTTTTAACGATAAGGTTTTTAAGGTAACTATCAATTCCTACTTGTTATCATTATCTGTACATATTTTTATTTTTGTTTTGATGGTGCATTAAAGCATCTATCTATATTTAACACAGTGATAGCGGCTTCGTCGTCTGTTCATATTTTTGTCAGATGAATGCAGTAACAAAGGCCAATATTTTTAAGAAGTTGGTAACTACAATCTCTCGGGTAGTCAATAAACATTAACTTTCTTGTAGCACGTACTTATTTGTCTAGTTTTTTGTTGGCATGAGCAATATGCGTCTCCAAAATATCAATAAAACACAAAGAGTTTAATAAATAACTTCTTTTGAAGACGGAATAAATAATAGAAAGCATGTTTTGTTATCGCCAAAGCAGATAAAATAATAGTCAGCGGTTCGACATTTATTATTTCGGCGGGTACTTTTAAAAATTGACATTTAAAATCGGGCTTCGTTTCTTTTATAGTGCATTCTATGTTCATTTTTGTTTTCCTTCTTCAATGGTTGATTCAATAGTTGTTGTTTATTGGCTTGTCGAAAAAGATAACTATTTATGTAGGTAATATTTAATTCGTCTGATGTTAAGTGCATTGCGTAGTTGCACCTCGAATTGTCAAGACCTACACGGTAAGAAAAAAAAGCTTTCAATCTACAATCAAAGAATCTCTATTTTTCAGTGGAGGGGCTCTACCAGTCTCTTATTGGCGGTCATTCTACTGCCAAACAGTTTTGTGTGTGCAGCCCTGTGTCTTGGTATGAGGGATAATATCGTTAAAGTAATTACTGGGCCATTGAACTGGGAAATTGAATCACAGGGCTAAGAAGGTTACGTGTGGGTGTAGATCACTATGTTGTTATAGGTAGGCGTGTCGCTTAGAACCAGACGCAAAACTTGGTCGTCCCAACGTTTTATCTCTAAACAAACATCTAAATCATCGTTAACATTCCAACATAACATACTAATGCGATATACAAACAAACATATATTCGGATGGCGGAGCTCGCACCGAAATTAATTTCGTATCAGCATTAATGGCATAATTCCTATTAAAACTCGCGCGTGTTAGCCGTAACGATTTAATGCACAAACATCGATTATTCGGGACCACCGGGGTCGGGCGGGATTAATAGATTCTTAAAAAGCACGTCATAATCTAACTCATTAGTGGTGAATCAAATTTATGTGCGGTCGGATGACAGTTCAATGGTGTGCCCCCGATGGAGGCGTGAAATCATCGGATGCGGTGTTCATTGCAGCTTTAACTTCAACTTCATTTTATCTCCCAATAAAAAAACTATAAAAAGTGCTGTAATGGAAGTGTACCATTCGATTTGGAGTCGCAAACTGTGAAAGCTCTGTCAGTACAACGTCTAACTTAGTGTGAGAAAAGAGAACAAGAGACAGTTAATATTCTGATAATTGGTTTATTTATAATTGATTGTAATAAAAAGTATATAAATAACACCATTGACGTATGATATCAGTAAACATTTTCTCTCATTGTACACAGTAGTTTCGCAAGTCTATGGCAGGTTTAAAATGCCGTGTTGTGTTTCACCGCGAGTTAAACATGGGTGTACCCGGAGTAAAAAGGAGCATCTCATCTATTTAGATTTCTTCTAACCTCACATAGCTAAGATTACTCGGGATAACGTCCCTTACGTTATGATAACACAAATATATGTTTACGTATTGGAATTTAATAGTTATGGTGGTATAACTAATGTCATTTATGTACAGTATTTATGTTAAGTTTTCAAAAGTCTGTACACATTTTTGGGCCGTCATATAAGGTTTATATTACTGAATTACATAAAAGCAGTTAAACGGGGTAGCAGTAAATAGGTAGTGTTTATTAACTTTTACCGTATGAAATACCGCATCCGTAACTCCCCAACGATACATTATCTTCAGCACCGGAATCGGCGTACATATTTCATAGTGAGCGATCAATCTCTCGCCCACACCGCTAACCGGAGATTTACGCACGACGCCGCGGCACTTTTCATTTTTATTCAAATTTTAATGCTCCTCTCTGATGAGTTTATTTAATTTAATACATCGCGCCGCGCCGCATCGCATGATTTATTGTCTCGACCCGGCGGCCGTAGCAGGTATTATGGTAATGAGTTCGGATTAGAAAGTAAGGTAAGCTTGTATTGTTTATATACGATTTATCACCGGACCCATCGATGGACCTCGATTGAAAGTTCGAGAACAACTTAATTTAACGTCAACGCATTAGTGATTCCGAAGTAAATAAATTAGAACCACCCCAGTCTTTTAATTACAAAGGGCGGCCTAAACGGCCCACCGATAATATTAATCTGTACCACGAAAAAAAAAGGAGAAAATTTGCATTCCTATCGCCATTCCAGACGCAGTTTTAATCGTCCCCATTAAGCACATCGCCGCGCGTAACCACGAGCTTTTACGAGCGCCATTTTGAATTAATTCCCGCGCAAAACAAAATGGCGACCGCCGCGAAGTGTCGAACGATAAAATTTTTATTAATCTCGAACGAGATCTCAACGCGAACGCGCGTCGCGTTAACAGGACCGCAATTGTTTTGCGTATTTGAATTTTCCCGGGGCGTTAACGACGATGGCCGGAATAACGAAGCATTACACTGGCGGTATGACAGCATGTGTTCCCCAGAAATTTTACCCCGCAAATGATAATACGCCACCGTAATGGCAGCCTCTTTTACCTCCATAAAACATGTTGCAACTTTGTGGAGTCGTCTATCGTTGGAATTTATACGTGTGCCACCCACATCCCTTATTAGAAACATTTTTTTGTTTATATATATATATATATTTAATTAGAGACTTTGTAGTAATCGAATTTTGTAAAATTACAAATCTCGTAGCTTTACATACATTAAACTGATCCTAAATATAAAGCTCATATTATAGTTATCCAAACCGCTAGAATCGTTTGTCTTATAGTAAAATGATATTAAACATTGGTTTAAAATTGTATTTCAACTAAAGGGCGAGTTACAGTTAACCTTTTAAAGTTTCGCGTACAATAAAAAAAATAATAAACTTTTCAGTGGTTGCAGCCACTGCCTTATTTGATAAATTGGTTGACTTTATCATTCAATATACTACTCTAAATATAACAAACATTATTGTCACAAGTTTATTTGCTTTAAAACAATATGTGATTAAAGAATTTATTAAGTTATTTACACACGTTTCTATGATTATCAAAATAATAGACTGTTTCCCATTTAAAAATTTGAAGTGTAATATTTTTTTTCATATCATATTTCAAATCTAAATCGATGAAATATGAAACATTAGCCATTAGACATATCTGTGGCGGGAACGGTTCCCCCTCGACCGTCCTCCACAGATAATAAACATTTCAAAAGCGGAACCTATAGAGCGTATACCTATCATTGGGAAACAAGGAGGTTTTTCTATAAATTGTAATGGCAATCACTGTCAGGCGCACTCGTCGGTCGAGGCGGAGTTGCTAAATATTTAAGCACATGTCTTTTACCGGCCGTACGATACCCTCGTCGACACAAGTTATGAGTGCCTAGCACGAGACCAATCCCCCAAATGGACTCGGCCTGATATTATGTCTGTGAGAATTTTCAGGTGTCCACCGTTAATAGTGGAGGATTAAATATTGGTTGAACATTCGCTTGCACCGTGACCTTACTGTCGTCTTCCATTTTTAAATTTGATTCAAAGTTACTTTTATTTTTTTCCAAATTTCTTGTGCCAGTTTTATTATTTTATAAACATTAAGAATTTTAATCTCCCTTTTAACATAAAAGATTTCTTCTATTTGCTACAATTATCACGTGATGTGGTCTTTACTTTAGATGACAAGATGAGGAAAATATTTCTTTGTATATTGTTAAATACCTCCGAGTTCATGTTAATATGAGAACAATTTGGATTGCCGCTAATTATTATGCTTTAAACGAATTTACCCAATATGCCATAACTCTTATGACTTGCGCCGTCGGATTTATGAACCATTCATGCATTGGTCACATCGGCAATTTGTAACCGCCCCATCGGGACTTACATTAAGTAAAATATTTATTGGGACTTATCGAGTGATAAATACGGTAACCCACTTCAGTTTACCAAGCGAAATATAAACTAATATAACTAACTAATTTTTAAATATACATAAAAATAAACCATTTAAAAAAAACTTCACAATTGCTACTGCGTTATTGTTAGGATATTAGTAGTGATTTTATTTGAACCTACATTTTGAAGTTCATTAAGGGATTTTACCCCTTTTATAGGACTGATCTATAGTTTATTTATTTTATTTATTATAATGACCGTTTGGTGCAGTTGCTCAGCTATTGACTTCGGTGTCGTAGGTCGTGGGCTCGATTCCCACCCGGGGCAAATATTTGGTGTTTGTCCGTGTAAGATTTATGTATGTAAAACGTTCTTATAACGCAAGACATTTCTGACTTACAATAAGAGCAGCTTTTTTTTTAAAATAAATAAAAATAGTTTATCGTGAAAGTAGACTTTTAAATGCACGTAAGGTAACCGCAGCGCGTGTTTCCGGCCACCTGTCACTATTAACAAACAACTTATCCTCGCTCGTATACTAATGTCTGATTAAGTGTAGAGACACGCGCGGAATTGTCTATTCATTCGAACGGACATTCTATTATCAGTTCTATAAAGCGGAATAATGATTATTATTGTGGAATGTGTTTGCTTACCAAATAAGAAACGCCTACTTAAGAACGTGCCGTGGGAAAAAAATTACTTTTATATATTTATTTTAACGCTCAAGAACCACAGTGTAATATTTTGGATCATGACATCTCTCAAGTCTGTCATACTTTTCAGTCTCTACGTCTCCTTATTTCTCTCTCTTTTTCTAATTAACTTCTTTATTAACCGTCGTCAAATAGAGAATATTGACAATTGGACTAATTTTTTGTGTTTGTTGTGGAATATTTTCAACCACTGTTGGTAATTTTGTTTCTTTGCCACAAATTCTTTATAAGAAGATTCATTGTCACTGCGGCCTAAGCTACATTCAGCATGTAACTCGTTAAAGTCGAGCAAGAAATGTATGTTGAGGATTTTTTTAATATAACTTATATTGCTTTCATTGAAAATTTCGCATGAAACTGAAGGTAGTCGGGCTACACTGGTAACACACTAACAAACGTTTGTAGCTTTGGTTGAATAGACCATTTATCAGGGTAAGCAGAGATCCAAGCCGAGATCTAAGCTCTACGCTATCCACTTTACCGCCCGTATATCATACACCTCGCCCTGCGGTACGGTGTGATATTTTTACTATATCACTTTGTATGGCACTTCGGGGATTTAATACGTTTCGACGGTCGGAAAAACGACCGGTGAAGAGGCTACAGATATGTTATGCTTCCACCGTTAGCCCACAATTCATACCAATACGATGTAACGTCGTATAGCCACTTGAATGTCCCTGGGTACTGTAGTACCACAATTTTCAAAATAGAAGAATACATATATTTTTATTTTTATTCGTTCTATGTACGCTGACGTAAACAAAGGTATTTTTTTTATGGTTTAGGCTGACAAACGAGCAAGCGGTTCACCTGATGGTAAGTGATCCCCGCCGCCCATAGACATTTGCAGCATTAGAAAACTCGCTAATGCGTTGCCAGCCTTCAAAGGGGAGATTTTTTGGAGGGAGAAGAGAGGGAGCGGAAAGGGGAAGGGGGGATAGGATGGAGGAAGAGATAGGGAAGGAAGTGAGTGAGGGAGGAAGGGGAGGAAAAGGAGTGGGCCACCGGCCACCTCACTCACCGGACGAAACGTTCAAGCAAAAACACGTCCACTTTACGCCGATTTTCTGTGAAGTCGTGGTACTAATCCGGTTCGAGCCGGCCCATATACCACCGGGGGGGTATTTTTTTTATTATAAAATTGTACTTGTAATTTACACTTACTTTTTACAAACTTTTTTATCGAGGAACGTTATGCAGTTTTTAGGCACGATAGATGTTAATTGCGTTCGGAATTTCGCCGCCAAAAACGATTCCCGAACCAAGTTCAAGTGGATAGTAAATACTACATGTTTAGAAATGTTATAACTCTTTTACGACAGGTTAGGTTAGGTTAAGGGTCTAAATTTTATACCTACATATATATTACGTAATTGAAATTTCGAAATATTTACCTATGACACATAATACAGACTACTTCTAACATAATTGTATGTGCGTTCACGAATTCCTTAGACATTTTTAGATTTTACAAATTACAGTTCGCAGTTTATTGAATAGAAAAAAATCATCTAAATAAAGAAATAATTAGTCTGTGATTATTCAAATTCACATCGAAATGAGTGTTATACAAATGGACTATATTACTTGTTTAACGTTAACTCACATTTATAATTATATCGTTTATTTTGTGTGTTATCTCACTTTATGGTAATCTCATTACATAACTTTTTGTACCTACGCCGATATTATAATGTTTTTTGTGTTATGATTTCTCAGTAAGTGGATTTATGTAAATTCTTTATGAGAAATAAAGTTCTTCTTAAACCGTGACTATGATGAAATTACTATGGACGTGAGCCTTTAGACGAGAATTTTTATTATTAAGACAGTAAATACGCAGGGTTTACAATTTAGATAGATAGATACTTTATCGCACACCAGAAACAAAAAGATCAAACATATATATAATCAGTCAAAGATATCAATGGTATTACAATGGACGTCCTTATCGCTAAAAGAAATTTCTTAAAGACAACCTTTGGATGGATAGGAGTTATTAAAAATTAAGATCAGCGGTGCACAATTGTAGCAAAAAAAAAAGAAATAGTAATAAAAACCCTTCTTATTACAAAATATAAATCTATATAAACTAAATACATACTATTATAATACTTTACTATTTACAATAAATAGAGAAAAATATATATACATATATACATACACAAAAATATATGTAATAATAAATACTTAAATACATGTCATTGCATGAAGGAAAATAAATAACTAGATAATTATGCGTCATAATGTTCTTCTGAAAGATAGTGTTTTTTAACTAAATCGTTAAAAGTAATTTAGGTAACACATGAAGCCTCTTAATACCGAAATATCGGCAATAGCCGTCTAGCATCGGGGTCGGTATCGTTTCCATTTCATTATCCATAGGAAGTGTCTAATTCTTAAGGACAATTAAACTGATTCCGCCCGGGACATTCCCGTGGCTCGTATTACCAAGCTGAGAGTCGGTTGCAAATATCACCCAACGACAAAAGACTAAAACAGTTGGTAAAATAGATATATCTAATATATAAATCTAGATATATTATATAGAACAACTGAGTAAATAAAAACGGTTTGAAATAAATTTTACAACACATTTTCTATTTGATCTGTGTTTGCAAGTTTCAATAACAATGGGATTTCTTTAGGACCAATCTTGCGGTTAACCCTATACAAAAAAACAACCAACGATATAGCTTAACAATTGGCAGAGGCATCGTGTAACCCACATACAAAAAAAATAATTGTAGTGAGGACTCTCTCTTTTTAAAGTTGGTTAAAAGCCGTTTCACATTTTACTCGACAATATTCAGACGAATTAAGTTAGTAGCCTTTAGAATGAGAAAGATTATAGAAGCCCAATTAAATCGTTTCAACGGTTTATTAATATTCTTTGACCGTTAACAAAGTTTCGTTAAGTACTAATTTCACTTTTCACAATTTCGAGCGAAGTTTATCGAATTTTTCTAATTTAATTATAATTTGGGAAAGGTCGATCGGATTTATCGATAACAATTGGCCGTTATCAGTTACGAACGGGTCATAATTATTCTGCTTTTAATAGAGCTTTCAGAAGAAGAAATTTTTAATTCTGTTTCAGAATTTTGAATAAGGAAGGGTTCCTTTGTTTCTTAAGGTATTTAGTTTGTTTTGTCTTTAGCTAATTTTCCACTCCTTGTTTGATACTAATTGATTAACAATAAATATAATACGCGGTATTCCAGCATAGTCTACCTCTAAGTACACGTATTAATTTTACTAAGCATTTATGTCGCTGAAGGATGTCGCTAGGAAATGTTGTTATCAGATATTGATTGATCTGATGACCGTTTGGCGCTTGGTGCGTTGGCTTCGGCGTCGCAGGTCGTGGGTTCGATTCCCACCCGGGGCAAATATTTGTACGAACTACAAATATTTATGTCGGATCTGGGTGTTCGTCTGCGTAAAATGTATGTTTCTAAAACGCCCTTATATATCTTGTAAGACAAGATATTTCTGTTTTGGAATATGGGCAGTATTTTTCAAATAACATTTTCAAATAGGATGATTACCAATGATTGCATTGGTATTTTAGCTAGAGATGTCGGTAAGCGATTGGTTTTAGCTAGATTATGTACAACTATAATTAATCATTCAAACACAACTGGCACGTATTTTAGGTGTCGGCAGCTTAACGTTTTCAGTCTGTAATAACATTGATATTATGTTTTGAATGCACATTTCAAGTAGCGCTTTTTTACATTTAAGAAATATTTATATAATCTTTAACAGTTAACTGAATATTACGAAGGATGTCTTTAAAGTTTCGAGAAAATATGCAAAGTACCGTTTCATCCGTGCCAAATTCTGTAGACTATATTTTCGTAACTAATATTTTCGTTTATAATGAATGTAGCATTTAAAACTGCTACCACTTCTGAAGTTACATGCATTTGCATCACCCTCGCTAAAAACGTAACCTAAAACTCAATAATTACTAACAAGTCGTCCAAGTTATGCAACTATC
Source organism: Eurytides lysithous rurik (assembly GCA_018247575.1). Classification (NCBI taxonomy): domain Eukaryota; kingdom Metazoa; phylum Arthropoda; class Insecta; order Lepidoptera; family Papilionidae; genus Eurytides; species Eurytides lysithous. The sequence goes on along the minus strand of DWHO01001984.1, from coordinate 4,816 downwards.
GTTTGACGTCCCCTGACGACTTGAACCGTCGAGGGTTGTCGCGCAGTCGAGTGGTTGCAGTCTAATTGTTTATTAATTGTCCAACTTTTTGAGCACCCCCGAGCGTCGGGTTCGGAATCCAAGCGCGTTTAAGCACGGATTCTTCAAGATCTCATTACGCGAATCTTCGATTAGGAGAAACCTTTCGGCAGATTCTTGAACGATGGAATAATTGCATCATTATTTTTACGTGTTTTTTTTTCACTGATAATTTTGACATCAGACACCTTAAGTGCACCATGAAAGTGTAAAGTCTTAGTTAATACTGAAATCTGATCAAATAGTGCCTTGTCTTAATAAAAAAACATTGTATTCTACAATTTAAACAGCGACTTTAAAACGATATAGGCTTGTGTAAGTTGGTACTTGGGTTGGTACTAGTTGGTTGGTTGGGACATCAATGCGCTGGTCATGGGTTGGAATCTTAATAATGTATTTTTTACTTTTAGAGAACAAATCATTATTACTATTATTTGTCTCAGATTTAACATTTAAACTGTAATTACTTTACACTTGTTAATTGTTTTTTTTTCCTATTTCTTATTTAACTTTTTAAGACGCTTAATTACAGAGTTAACTATGGGCAGACTTAAGTCTTCGGTATTCTTCGCCAGTCAAGCATTAGCGATGGAACTTTGCTTATAAAACTTATACAACATTGTAAAACTTATTTCCGTAATAAAATATTTTTCTTCTTATTACAGGTATGTACCAACAGCCCTTCTCTAAAATGCGGACGGGTGGAACAATTTAAAGGGTAAACTATTAGAATTAAACGTTATTTAGTTTGTCACTTAATAGTATTAAATTTACTTAGGTTTTGGTGAGTAGTAGGGTGTATCTGCTACGGATCCTGACTTCGATATCTGTTCGCAAGAACAATCTGTATTTTACTTATTCATAATGACTACTAAAACATATATAAAAAATTGAATTAACAAAAATTTTGGTGAAGCTTGAACCTATATATGTCATAGTTCTATATTGTGTAAGACACGCTGGCCTTTTACTGTTGTACAGTCCAAGAAGATAATGAGATGTCTGCTAACTGATATAAACAAGATGACAGAGACCTCCCTGGTTTTGCTGATATCTACTACGTAACAGAAAAGGTTCAAATTTTCAAGTAGGCCTTTACAAGCACTTTTGAATCGTCATTTTTACATTTTGTTCATTTCTCATGAGCTGGCACAGAATGCAACTCGCCAGCTCTTCTCAACAGAACTGCAGTTACTCAAAATCGCCAAGTTTTCGTGTCATTTTACTTGTGTAAATCCATATACGATTAACATTTAACTCAAAATTATCAGTAAATAATAATTAGCACATTTCCACAATAGAAACGTCAAAACTTCTCGAAATCTGCTACCGTGTTCGACTACCACACAATGGCACACTGCGAAATAGGTTTCCGCGTAGCAATTAAACACGCGAGTGTATCGTCTCGGAACGAAGGAATCTAATTAAGCAGCTTGTCGTTTTCCGCGACAGTGTGTCACGTCAGCGAACCGCGACACCGAATTCGGTCGAGATGGAGCCTATTTTAATTGGTACTTTAAGGCCTTGGATTTCCCTGGATCTGCGGATTTTAGTTTTTTTTTATGTAGTAGGCTGACAAACGAGCAAGCGGTTCAACTGATAGTAAGCGATTACCGCCGCCCATGGACGTTTGCAATATTACTGAACTTGCAAATGCGTTGCCAGCCTTTAAGGTAAATATATAGACATACAACAACTTGCAAATGCGTTGCCAGCCTTTAAAGTAAATATACAGCCTATAAGGTAAATTTTAAGAGAGGGAGGGAGGATGATCGAGGGGGAAAGGGAGGAGGAAGAGCGCGAACAAGAGTGAGAGAAGGAATAAGGGGAGGGAAGGGATAGGCCACCGGCCACCTCACTCACCGGACGAAATGCGGAAACAAAAACACTTCCACTTCACGCCGATTTTCTTTGAGGTCGTGGTACTAATCCGGTTCGATCGACAATTGCTTTTTGACGCCTATTGATTCTACTACCTGTTCGGAAAAAAATGCCTCGGTCTTGACAAGAACAAAGAAACATAGCTGGACTTCAATATCCTGTGCTGAATGGATCGGCTCGAACTAGGACAGTACGACCTCGTGCTTACGCGGTTCGTCCGGTTAGTGAAGTGACCGGTGGCCAAACCCCTCCTCTTTCTCTCTCCCTCTCACTTCTCCACGTGGCTACATTTAAGGCTGGCAACGTCTTTACAATTCTTTTATTTTTGCGAATGGCTATGGGTAGCGGTGATCGCTTACGATCTGGTGAGACGCTTGCTCGTTTGCCTCCTACTCCAAAAAAAATAATTCAAAAGGGGGAATCTTGACACCAGGTGTCGAACGGTATAATGCTTTGCTCAGTTGACAATTGTCCTTCAAACCGTGATAAAGTAATGCAGGTATAATACTTTTTTATTCGACGTAATATCGTTACGTGTACTACATTCACCAGGCGGAAACTGCAACTTCTATCTACAACTGTAGTAACTTTTATGCAATATAAAACACAAATTATCAATTTTCGTATATGAAAGAGAACCTTTTAAATCATTGCTGTCAAAAATGACAATAAAAGAGCATTGTATTGTTGTGGTACAATTATGAATTCCTTTTATTCCTATCATATTGTGAACTGGTTGTTCGATGCCCGTATAATACTGTAAACGCATTTATCTAAGTAATTAATACCCGCTAGTATTAAGACGCCCGCATAAACAATATCCTGCGCAGTATGCTAATCCTGCCATTCTATTTTTAAATTGCCAACAAAAATGTTACCCTCAATAAAATAAATATATACAAGATATAAATGCTCACAAATGTATATTGCAATATACATTGCATGTATGCAAAATACAGCTCCTGATCTAGAGATTAATAAGTGGTAATCACTAATTAACTAACAGAACTACTCGGTCTAATACCAACTCGATGAAATATAATAAAAGAAAAACACCTGCCTGACCGAACCTGATTGGTGTAAGCCGTATCTTTAAGCTTAACTAATAAAAGTTTTGACCGCGGCTTCGCTCATGTGAATTTCGAATATCAATAACAACTATTAAAAAGATAAAAAGTAGCCAATATCATTATTACTGCTGAGTAAGGAGGACAAACTAACAAACACTAAAATTCCTAATAATACTTATGATTTACAAACATACAAAACGAATATATATATTTATTTATTTATTAAAAGTGTTTTTGTTATATACATGTCTTTTTTTAACACGTATTTTTACACTTTATATTCTGTTATTTTTTCTTTTATTTGCTAATGTATTTCCACACCTATCACAATAGGTCACCGCGGCCTGGTTGACTGGTAGAGAATGCATTAAGTCCGCCCTTTGTAACCTTTTAAGGTCTTTTACAATAAAGAATAAATAAATAAACCACACTACGTTACTGCCTCGGCCAGTACAGGTCGTTGTACCACAAGAGGTAATGGGATCTATTACTGTGTCACAGAGGCTATTTACACCGGCATGACATGACCATAGTTATATTTAGCACTCGTCTTATTTGTGACGGAATTGGCGTGATGAAAGAGTTACCGAAGCCGCGCGGACGGCATTATAAATAACGGTAGCGTTTTTTGCATCGTAAAAAATGTTACCACTAGATGTGTAATAGATTTTTTTTGGCGTTTTCTAATTCAATTCCATCGCGTTGTCGAATAAGGCTATTTGGTTCACACGATACTTTCTATCTGTTTATATGTTATTAGATAAAACTAATTTGTAGTCTGCGTAACGTTACTTATTTTCAATCCCCGTAATTTCGAAAACAGTAAAACGTTCGTGGTCACGTAACGGACTGTAAAGTCTGACAGTGTCATTTAATAGAACTATTTGGGATACAATAACAAATAATGATAATATTCGATAATGACAGAATACTGATAAACTTTGTCACTTTGGCCAAAAAATACAACTAATATTAAACATATCACACAGTGAGCCAACGTTGCATTTATTACTTATTATTTGTCATGAAACCAAATATTAATAGAGAAAAAATGGTAAAAAAATTATTCGCCATTTCCCAATTGACTGAAGTTTTACCATCGCTTGCTCTTAAAGTAGTCATAATAATTGTAATAAAATTACATTAAAAAAAACTATCACGTTCAATTGTAAAACAGTTTTTATAGTCAGTTAGGTCCGCGGGAGCTCCCGGCCCATAAATTAGATTATTTTTATTATAATTTTGGTGCTCATAATTTGTCCGAGCATTTCAATAGAATTAGAGAACCAATCGCTCTTTCACCTGCATAGTATTGCAAAACATATGTGTAGTGTTAGTGTGATAAACAAACAGTTTATGAATTTGCTTTCCGCACACGCCTCTAGGCTCTTCCGTTCCATTGTTTTTACCAACAAAAAGATCGTTTGCCTTTCTACTTAGCCTTAGGAACAAGCTCTGTGAACGACCGACGGAAAAAAAGAAGAACGACGGAGTTCAACTTCGCTTTCACTGTCTTGCACGACATTATCATTTCACACTCAAAATGGGGGGTGTTATAACTTTAATACTTGCTAGTCGCTAGTATCGTAGTTCCAAAACTAATGAACCGATATTGATGTACTTTTTCATTTCAAAACCGACGGGATCGACCGTTCTTCACAATGTCTCGAAAAATTTACGACTATATGGGGAAACGGTTGGCCGCAATAAAAAGGTGCCAAATTATTATTTATTTTAAAATTGTTTAAAAAAAAAGCTGACCGCATTCTAAGATAGACATATTATTC